>VZSR01003806.1:17213391-17426155 GCA_013398615.1 Brachypodius melanocephalos | reverse complement strand
AGGAAGGAAGGAAGGAAGGAAGGAAGGAAGGAAGGAAAACTGATTTTTCTTTTTTATTAAAAAAATAGCATAATGTATTAAGAAACTATATGGTGATCTTTACTGGCATTTTAGAGAACAAATCATATTGTGCTATAAAGCAAGATATCAAATTAAGATCCTATAAACTGATTTTTTTCCTGTGCTTTCATCTGGATGTTAAATAATATACTTCTGAAGCAAAAGCCTCTGTGATATTATTCCTTTGGTATAACACTTAACAAATGACTGAACTTCAGAGATAACTGAAGCTATCTCTGAATGCTTCTGGACATTTTTAGGCTGACGAAAACATGGAAACACAACAGCAAAAGGTGCCCAAATAATATACAACATAGCTCTGTTAAACCTTGAACATGGTGTCTACTCCATTTAACAGCATTTCTGTTATGTGATGCCAACTAATGCAGGGCAACTGTAAAGTCAAAGAGAATAAAGGAAAACACTTTTTCGAATCTGTGCCAGACTCTTTCAAAAGACAACTAGGAATGTAGCAAAAGTGATCAAAGGCGAAATAGCCTGCCAGGCTTTATTTATTCTCTACTCTCTATCTGTTGGGGATTGACATTTTTTATATTTTTGTTCCTTTTCTAAAAACAATAGTTTAGACAAATGTGTCTAGACTGATGGTAGAGCAAATGTGACATTAATTATGGATTCTTACACAGTGGCTCAGCTCATGTGGGCAGTTGCCAGTTCCCAGGGAAACAAGAATTGCCAGGCTTCCAAACTGGAAATAGCTGCTCATCTTACCGCGGCCTCGTCTCAGAGCATGACTGGTATCAGATGTTTCAGAAGAGGCTGCTGGCACATGGACCTGGGCAGCTGCAGGGCAGCAGAACCAGAAATGTGCTCCCATATCTCCAGGTGTTAATGGAGAGGAGCCTGCAAGCAGATTTGTTTCCACAGCTCTGCAGGAGGTACTTCAGATCCCATCATGTGCCGGGTGAAATCCAATTTGGCTTGGAGAAAATTTTTATGCAAATGTGGTGAGGCTTTGTTTGCACCCAAACAGGTCCATTTAGTGCAATCCCTAAGTCTGATCTCACGGGATTGGTTTGCTCAAGTTTGACCACACAACAGCAGGGACCCAGGCATTAGGCAATATTGCAGCAACAGTGGAAAACATCTTCCTTGCTGGGGACATCTTCCATTTTGGGAAGACTTTTGTGCTATTCTGATTCCATTGCATTGGTGGCTCTAATTAAATGTGCTGTCAGCTAATAAACTAATACCTTTCACATCTCAGTTGATTCCAGGTGATGGCTCTGATATTAAAACAAAAATTCTCATTAATAATTCTGAAGTGAAATCCTTGTATTTTGCTCTGCTAAAAGTCATACTATTTCTGCTTTTCTCACCCTCAGGATATCGGATAACCCTTCTCTTTGTGCTATCAGCAAAATATAGAATCATGGAAGGATTTGGGCTGGAAGGGAACTTAGAGACCATTCAGTTCTGAGCCTCTGCCACAGGCAGGGACACTTTCCACTAGACCAGGTCACTCCAAACCCCATTCAACCTGGCCTTGAACACTTCCAGGGATGGGACATTTACAGCTCCCCTGGGAACCTCTTCCAAAGACTCATCACACCCAGAATTTCTTCTTAATATCTAATTTAAGCACACCCTTCTTCAGCTTAAAGCCATTTCCCCTTGTCCTATCACTCCATGCCCTTGTGAAAAGTCTCTCCCCAGCTCTTTTGTAGGCTCCTTTAAGTACTGGAAGAGGTTCTAATGTCTCTGTGGAGTGTTCCCTTCTCCAGGCTGAACAGCCCCAAGCTCTTTCTTCACAGAAGAGGTGCTCCAGCCCTGTGATCAGCTTTTAATGGCTTCTTCTGGACTCATTCCAAGAGGTCTCAATTCCCCTTGTATTGAGGGCTCCAGACCTGGAGCAGCACTCCAGGTGGAGTCTCAAAAGAGCATACTGGGAGATCAACAGGCTTTTATGCTAAAATGACCAATGGCCATATTAAATGTGCTCATTCTTAAGAAATGGTTAGTGACAAGCATAATTCTTGAAAAAAAATCTGATCCAGTAGTCTCCTTCCAGCCAAGCATGTAACTTTTCTCATGGCATTCAGCATTTCTTTCCATGGAGTTGATTCCTTAGAGATCTTCCAGCTAATTCATATTTGATCACTGAATCATCACCACATATATTCTGATTTCTTGGGGACTTTTTGGAGCACACACAATATATAAACACATTGTAATACCAGGACAATGTCATTTAGTGTGGAAAATACTGCTGACCATACTTAGTTTATGCATAAAAGCCTGAGTTGTATTAGTGTCCCAGACCAGGTTGTCAGCTTCTACACAAGTTTATAGGTAATGTGTTATCAACAAAGGTATTTTTTAATATTTGACCCCATGAATGAATAAAAAATTCATTTGAGCCCATGAATTTATTTTTTTTAAATAAAAACCTTCATTTAAAGATTTAAATATAAGATTTTTAAAAAAAAAAAAAGGAAAGAAAGCTATAGGCAAATTGTTCTGTCTTTTAACAAAGACTCAGCATAATAATTTTTAGAATTTGTCAGTGACACAACTCATTATTGGTTTGCCCATATTAAATACTTCCTGCCTTTATATTTAATCAAAAATAGCTCTGACTGGCAGAAGTGCTGAAGCCTGTAACCTTCTGGTTATCCACAGAACTAGAATAACAAGGGCAGCAGGGCAACCTCTCCTCACTCTGTCTCTGTTCTCCCAGAGGGTCCAGCTCTTCCCACTCAGTCTAGGGCTGTTTTGCTGAGTCTGACACCAAAACTGTGCAACTGAGTTTCCTGTAGGGATGCCAGGGATGAAACCAGAGTCAGTGTGTAGCCACAAAGAATCCCTTAAAACTTAAGACTCAGAAAAATGACTCAGACGGGCTGAGGAAGCCAATTCATACAGATAACTACTCTGCAGCACTCAGACTAGGGTGAAAGAGGTGGGTGAAAACTCCTGCCCTGTTATTAAAAAAGCAATTTCCCTGAATTCTCCCTGAACTGAATTCTCCATTGCCTTAAGTGATCTGCTGGTGAAAGTGCAGCAATCAGCTCCTCTGGTGCCAGAACCACAGGCGCTGGGCATTGCCGAGCACCGCGCGCTCTCTGCAGACAACGCGCTTCCCAAAACTTTTAATTCCACACTTTTTTGAGATGTGCGAATACGAGGCCACTGAAAGTAGGCTGGGTGGGGATGGACCACGCTCTTCTCTCCTGTGTGCATTCAACATGGAGAAAGGCTATGAGGAGATCCCGTTGGAGCTTTTTCATCCTTAAAGGGAGCCTAAAAAGAGAGGGAGACTGGTGAGTCCCTGGCACAGGGTGCCCAGAGAAGTTGTGGCTGCCCCATCCCTGGAGGAGTTCAAGGCCAAGCTGGACAGGGCTTGAAGAAACCTGATCTAGTGGAAGGTGTCCCTGCTACCTCATCTTTAATATCTGTTGATGTTTGTGCTAAACATCAATTCATGGTTCTTTTTTCCCTAACACACACAGAAAATCAGGATGCACAACATTCCACTGGAGGATCCATAGTGCAAAGGCACTGAGACCACTAAAAGCATTTATTTCATAAAATTAACAGGCTAGTGCCTGGTGTGGAAGGAACTATCAAGAAGGGTAGGAAGAAGGTAGGACCTCCTGGGTGAAGCAAGATCTACCAAATAACAGTAAAAGACTCTGAATGATATTTTGATCTTCCTAAGTTGCCAAATTCCCCTAAGTGACCAAATCCCTCTAAGTCCATATTGGGGCTGGCATTGTCCACTTTTCAATTTTTTTTTTTTTTTTTCATTTCTAGGAGAATATTCATTTTCCATTAAATCTTGGGCAAAGAAAAATACCTTTTTTTTAGCTGAATGCATAAGTAACAACATCACATGGATTACATGAAATGAAATACCTGCCATGCTGTTCCCACTGTGCACAGTTGTGTTCATTTACTTAAACTTCTTCAGATTCTGCTAATAGTCAAATACTTACCTTGAGTGCAAAAGAGAACAGTGACTTTCCATCTACCTCCGTTTACGAGATGTTTCCTTAAACATGTAAATTTAAGTAGGTGGTATTGTCCCATGGGTATTTCAATAAAGAAGCTAGAGATATATTCTAGATATTCTGTATTTAAGTACTTGTTTTATTAATGTTTAGCTGAGCCTCAGATCTGTTATTCTTAAGCATTAATATATCTGGAAGTATTATCAACACGAGGTAGTAAGGTAAAATGAACCAGCTCTGTTTATTTAGCAATTCTAAAATTTCAACATTAGTAAATGTACATGCAAGTCTAATTTGAATTTTCAAGAATGCCCTAAAGGACTAAAACACTGCAAAATAGCGGACTGGATGTTGTTTGAAAGGGAATTAACATTTTTTTTTCTTTTCCCTATGATTTTAATCCATTTTTAATAGGCTTTTGTAAGTTTCTAATAATTTCCCTGGCTTTGATCATTCCTAGTTTCTTTGTGTTGAATAAGGCCTATGTGTTGGGTTGACTTATTTTGGTTTTCCCTTTCCAGTTTTTTTTTCATCAAATTGGTCTCTTGTCATGGAAAGTGCTTATCTTTCCCTATCCTTACTGCAATAAGAAATGGCTACGAGACAGCAGACAATAGGCATTTTTCCTACCTTTGTTTTTTTATATAATTGGACTTTTGGAACAGAAAATCCCTTAAAATACACAGAATCCAACCTCAGAATAGGGGATTTTTTTATTTTATGAAAACTGTTTCTTCATGAGGGTGAGTCTGAGGCTGTTGCTATGAATTATATGCTCCTAGCATCCAAAGATTTTGACCATTCACTGCCAAATGCCAGGATTTACTATTAATATCTTTTGACTGCTCCCTGCCCCACCACTGACTGTTCCTGACACAAAATGGCTCATACTTGGCATGAGCAGCACGTGTGCAAGACTGGACACTGCTGGAATACACGTGTTCCCCGTGAAAACAAAGACACAAGAGAGAACAGAAGGAGGATGGGAATATTTTATAAGTTGTGACAGGGAAGAGAAGAGTCGAAACACAACCAAAGAAACCTCTCAGATGGTGAGTCCCAGGTGGGGAAGGTGTGTAGTGAGCCTGTGTGTAGGATCTCACCAGCACCAAGTGGTGACCAGGCTCAAGCCTCACTGAGAGCCTTCGAATTCCCTCCTGTGCTGGATCCCTGCCCTCTCTCCTTGACCCCCAGCCTTGTGGCTCTTGTACCAGACCTTCTTTGCTGAATTTTTGCTCAGCTAATTCAACTCATTAAAGTAACAAAAAATATATCTAACAAAAAAGTGTGGAGATTTGCCAGTTCCTGCCATTTTACAGCGGTAGCTCAGCTCACACAGACACCGGATATGCAGCGGAGCCACCCAAGGGAAGGTGCAGAATTGCAGGACCCTGGTGGGTAGCTGGCCCATGGATTCTCTCCCCACTACCTACAAAAATCTGCCAATAGTTGTTTGTGATGGAGATATGGTTAAATATTTTACTTTATTTTGAACACAAACACACTGATGACACCTGTACTTCTACATAAACATGGGAGCATCCTTCCCTGGATGCCCATGTCCACACTGCTAAATTCTCCCCAAAAGCAGGAAGCTGTATCTGAACAGCTACTGGGATCAGTCTGAGCTCTCTTCACTCCCAGCTCAGAACTGGGCCCTGCTGGGATCAGGCCAGAAACTTGTTGGGGAAAATTCAGGCAATTCAAAAGCAGAGACAACAAAGCGGCTGCACATGAAATGCTCCTTGGCACTGTTTAATCTGTCAAAATAGGTGAAGACACTGTGTCTCTCATTAAAAACAAAACAAACCAAAACAAACCCCCTAAAACAGCAAACAAACAACCACAAAAAACTAATAACATCAGCAACACAAAAATATGGATCAACCAAACCCATACTGCTTCCCACAATGCTGTGGTCTCCATCCACATTTTGCTTTCAGAACCTCTCCTCAAGGATGTCTTGAGTCAACAAGATATTTACTTACTAATTTGTTTTATATTTATCCTAGGGTTGAGTGACCAATCTTTTATTGATTTCCTGCCCTTCATGAGAGTTTTGCTCTGTCTGCCCATCTCCTCTTTGCATCAGAGGACCCTGCCATGTAAACATTTCCCAAACACTTCCAGCATGTGTACTGTGATATGTCCTTTCTTGAGTACAGAGCTCAGGACTTATTTTAATGTAGGATCAGGGTGCGTGGATAGGAGAGAAAAGGGAAAATGCACAGAGTGAATTTATTTCTTTATTTGCACTAGAACTAGTCCATATCCATAGTCATTCCAGTTGTGCTGATGAAAGAAAAAATTGTCTTGGTAACGCCCAGGAGGCTCTTGTAGACTACTGAGTATTCCCCTTCTTGGTTGTAGACCAGCACAACCTCACAGAACACAGAGCTCTCTCTTCACAGCTTTCATCTGGCTCAGCCCTGATTTGCAGATATATCAATGAGAGTTTTTCTCCAGTCTCCAGTGGGGGATGTCTACAGCTTTTGCCCAGTTTGCTTCCTACTCTTCACATTTTGCAGGCAGCTGCCTCTGCCACTGGAGGAACAAATGGGTTCTCAGTTATCTCCAAACCTCTGGCCTATGGCAATGACAGGAGCTTTTGGGGCAGCTGGAGCAGAATTTGTGCCTTTCAGAGAGGTGCTTCAGTCAGTGGAAGCACAGATATTCCTGGAGGTTGGCTGTAAGAGCTGCTGACTGCCCAATCCAGCAAAGCGTGCAAGCCCAGGACTTCAGGTCACCCCTACCCCCATTTGTGTGCACATGAGATAATCCTCACTTGACTTCATCTGATATAAAGCTAAATGTGTAGTCTGAGATGGTCCTCTGGAAAGGAACAGTGTTCCTCCCATCCTAGGGGGATTGTGTCTACAAGAAGAAAGCTTTGTGGAGGTGCTCATCTCACATTGCTGATGGCAGATACAACTTGGTCTGAGGTAGCCAACATTAGATAAAGGACAAGCCCACCCCAGGGTTTTGGTGTGAGCCCTCATCTTGACAAGGTCACACCAAGGTGTCCTGTACTCTGCAGAGGCCACACACTCCCTGCTGCACATCTCCCTTAACAAAGTGATTCTCATGATTCATAGAATCATAGAATCATTCAGGTTGGAAAAGACCTCTAAGATCATTAAATCCAACCATTAACCCAGCACTGCCAAACCACATCTATCAGCAACACACCTACATATCTTTTAAACCCCTACAGGGCTGGTGACTCCACCACTTCCCTAGCCAGGGTGTTCCAGGGCTTGATAACAAAGTGACACAAATAATTTAGAAGAGTGGTGATTCACAGGTGCAAAGTTTCTAAGCCAGTTTAACATCTTTCTGATTGAAGTTTTTTGCAGAGCGAGATACCCCCGCCTTGGTGGGCTGCTGGCTGAATTAATTGGAAAATCAGTTCCAGCCTGTAGACACCAAATGGCAAGAAATTCAGCTCCTGGATGTTTAGAAAACCCAGGCCCTTGCATTTCAAACAGTTTCTTGTTTACCTCCTCCACAGCTGTCACCTCCTGCAGTCCTACAGGGAATCAGAAGCCATTCAGTGCTAGAAAGTAGTAAATAAAGAAACACAGAGAATTGCAAAGGATGAACAGAGAACTGCAAAGAAAGGACCAGCAGGTCTTATTTTCAGAGCTCATCTTCACTGGTACTGCAGACATGGCATGAATTTGCAGCTCTCTGAGACCCAACACTTGCTGTCCACAAAGTTGGGTAGCCATCTGTTCCTCTCAACCACTGCATGTGTGTAACCTACACAGCCAAGAGGTTTTTACTACAAAATGCAGCAGCTCCTGGTTTGTACCACTCCAGGCTGCCCTTCTGTGAGAAGCCACAGAGCTCCTCAGGATGCTCCTGATGGCAAACACCAGGAAGAGGTTGACCACTGGGTACCACCACCAAGCCAAGGCTCAGCTGCAGAGGCATCTGCAGAAACCCAGCTTCACCCAGCTGGACACACGGGGTCAGACATCCAGTCTGAGCCAGGACCTGGGCTTCTCCCTGCCTAGAGAGCTTGTGGGCATGCACCACATTTTTAAAACAAGGAGAGAATGCTTTGAAACTGGCATCTCCACCACTGCCTTCGGTGCCCACAACTATGTTTGCACAAATATATGAGGGGTATCAAGAATTTTATAATGATACTCCATCGCCCACGGTTCCAGTTGAAACCACTGCAATAAACAAAACATACAGAGCACATCACTGGCACCAGGGGCTATAATTTTCTCTGAGCAGAAATATTACCAAAAAGAAAAAGGAAAAAAAAAAAAAAGAAAAAAGGCAGGATTTCATCCAATTTAGGGAGAAATCTATGCAGACCTCTCATTAAACTTCTCAACCATTATTAAAGGAAAGTAAGTAGCCAAAAATTCTTTGATGATGACATTGAATCATTTGATGACAGAATATTTTGGGAAAGGCTACAGATGCAGATCACTGGTAAAAACCTTGAGTCCCAGGAAGAATAATCTTTCAAATGTCACAATACTTTCTCTTTTGTGGGGGAACACTTTTAACCCTCTTTTACAAGTGAACTTCACATTTTTTTCTGAAATCCTTTGGTTTTGCAGTTATGAGGAAAACAATATGTGACATCTTTCCTTCTGAAGCTGCAGAATATCTGGACTGATGGCAAAGAGAAAGAAAGTACCAAATAAGAAATCTTGGTACTGCAGGATATGAAACGTGAAACTCTCAAGCATGCTGGGAGCAGAGGTGTTTACTTTCTTATTTTTCTGCTTAAGATATTTCATAGAACCACAACGAAAACATGGGCTACATAGTGAACAACTCATCACCACAAGACTCCTCATTATTCAAAATTCTGTTTTCTACGTATCTTTATGTTTCAAATATCCCAAATTATTTATTTTTCACTAATTTTTAGCACCCAGCTGTAGGCACTTTAAAGAAACTACTTTTGAAGGTGCTGGTCAGTGCTGTTCAGAGGAAGAAGTTATCTGAAGGTGCTTCTCTTGCTGTGTCACTCCTGTCCAGTGACACCTTTAATATGATCTTGTTCTTTTTTTCTTCATTTATATGAACCTCTCTCTCTAAATTCTGTGGAAATGCCCCTATTCAGTTAACCAAATGAGCACTTCTTCAAGCACATGTTAAACTCTATCCCAGCTCAACAGTCCATGTAACCCCTTGATTTCAATCATGGATTTAAGGATAAATATATGCCCATGCATTTTTTCAGGTGGGAGTCAAAGAAACAAAGGATGTGATCCAAGCTGCGTCTGGCCAGCTTTGATCACCTGCAAAACAAAGCTATGGACTACCTGTGCCCACCCCTCTGAGACTAAAACAGTGATCATTTACCACAGAGTCACAGAATAAGTGTTTGTGTTGGAAAAGACCTCTCAGGTCATCGAGTCCAACCATTAACCCAACACTGCCAAGGCCACCACTGAACCATGTCCCCAGGTGCCACAACTATACAACTTTGAAATACCTCCAGGAATGGTTATTCCCACACTGCCATGGGCAGCCTGTTCCAATGTTTCACAATCCTTTCTGTGAAAAAAATTTTCCTAATATCCAATCTAAATTGCTCCTGAAACAACTTTCCATTTCCCCTTATCTTCTTGCTTGTTATTTGGGCGAAGAGACCAACACCCACCTCTCCACAACTTCCTCTCACATGGCTGTAGAGAGAAAAAGGATGAGCCCTCTCAGCTCCCTCAGCTGCTCCTCCTCAGATTTGTGCTCCAGACCCTTCCCAAGCTCCGTTCCCTTCTCTGGACATGCTCCAGCCTCTCAATGTCTTTCTTGTCATGAGCTGCCCAAAATTGAACCCAGGATTCAAGGTGTGGTCTCAGCCATGCTCAGCACAGGAGACAGTCACTTTCCTGGTCATGCTGGACACATTATTGCTGAGATACAAATGAAGATGTTAACCCAGCCAGAGAACAGCAAATGAGTGAAGCAAGCAACAATGACCATCCACCAAACATAGCCCATTTTGATGCCCTGGAAGGAATAATTCCTTTTGAGATCCTATTTCACTTTAAAATGTAATTTAATTTCCAAATGCTAAATTTCAATGAGATATTTAACTTTGGTATCCTGGTTAGTAAATGAAGATTAACTGTTTTGGTGGGGTTTTGCTTGTGCATCCAAACCAGAAATTTTATTTGGAAAATTTTGACAGGATTACATTCTTTAGTGAGAATTTCCTTTGGAAAAGAAAAGTATTTTTCATCTGGGATACACATTGCTCAGAAGATCCTTTAGCTGAGAGGCACACACAGAAGACCTATGAGCTGTGCATTCAAATTTTTGGAAAGCGATGATAGCATTTAGCTGTTCCCCTGGGAGCTCAAGTCACCTGTGCAGCAAGAGGTTCCTGACCAGGTCTCTGCAGGTGATGACCCACGCTCAGGGAAGACATCAGGATTTCCTTGGCCTTGTTACAGAGTAGATAAGAGCAGGAGAGGAGCAAACATTGCTTTGTCCATTGCTTTGGCTGCATGTTGCTTTGAGCTGAGATAGTTAATTTTCTTCACAGTAGCTGTGATGGAGCTGTGTTTTGGGTTTGTGCTGAAAAAAGTGCTGAAAACACCAGGTTGTTTTTGTTATTGCTGGGCAGGGCTTACACAGCTTTTCTGCTCCTCACCCCATCCCACCAGTGAGGAGACTGGGAGTGCACAAGGAATTGTGAGGAGACACATCCGGGACAGCTGACCCCACCTGACCCAAGGGATATCCCAGATCATAAGGCATCCTGTTCCAGAAGGAAGAAGGAAGGGGGATGTTTGGAATGATGGCATTTTTCTTCTCAAGTCACTGTTAGATGTGATGGAGGCTTGCTTTCCTGGGATGGCTGAACACCTGCCTGCCCATGGGAAGTGGTTAATGAATTCCTTGGTTTGTTTTGTTTGTGTGCATGGGTTTTGCTATGTCAATTAAACTGTCTTTTTCTTAACCCACAAGTTTTCTCATTTTTTCCAATTCTCTCCCCCACCCCACCGGGGGATTGAGCAAATGCCTGCATGGTGCTCAGAGGCTGGCTGGGGCTAAACCACCACAGGCTGCTGCAGTGGTGGTGGCACTGAAGGGATAAGGGCTTCTTGGTTTGTATTATTTAGCAATTACATTATTTAGCCCCAATGCAAGGTGGACCTCAAGCCTCTGCATGAGATGGGAGGTCAAGAGCTAAAAGGGAACATAGCACAGGGAGATGTGGTAAACAGCAGGAAGGAAGAAATGGCAATGGGATTTCCATGTTTATTCAGTGTCTGGTGTCCTACAATGTTCCCAGAAATAATGGCGCACTTGGGGACTCAGGAAGTTTTCAGTGCATGGTCTGGCTATTTTTTTCCTGTAGAACCAGCAGATGCCAAAAAGGCCCTAAGGAAACATCATTCTCTGGCTCTGACTGTCTCCCTAACCCACTCTCCCTGGGTGTGCCTTGCCACAGCCACCACTTGTTCCTCTCCTCTTCCTTTCTGTGGAGGAGAAAACCCTCCTGTGAGCCAGGAATGGGAAGGGACTGGTGGTCCTGTTCTTCACACAATGTCTGGGAAATGAACAATTAACCTGACCTGAGTGATGAGTGAACATCTCTGGACAATCCTCTCTCTGCAAGTGGAGGCTCCAGTATGAAATCTTAATTTCATTTGGATTGCAAATTCATGGAAGTAGCACAATTGCTTCAAGAACTTACTACATTATTTGCATATAGTGTCATATATTTTCAATATTTTATTGCTATTACTATGACAGGATGTCAGGTTGTGTGGAAAACCTCTTTCAAAGCTTGCTGGTGTTACCTATTGATGATTTGTCAGCATCCCTTATGCTTCTGTGTAGTTTTTTCAGAGGAAGGGATTAACCAAATGCTTTGCCATCACCTCCTGGCAGAACCAGACAGGTTCTTACTGCTCATCCAAACTGCTCTGGATAAACATCATCATTGAATTCAGGAGTGCTCAGGCAATCCCTTACCCATGGAGAGAGTTGTGGAAGTTGTAGCAAATACTTGGGACAAGGACATTTTCCAGAAGCTCAGTATTTGCTTAGCAAACCAACCTCCATAGTGTTGGCCACAGCCCCCAGGGGCTCTGTAGGTGAAACAAGACCAGTGTACTGGACAGAGAAAGGAGAGTTTGTGAAGGAGGATCTCTGCCCTCTGCACTGCCCAGGGTGGTTTGTGCCACCGAGGTCCCACCTGGCCACTGTGACTTGTGGCACTGGGAAATGCAGTCAATTTAATTCAGCTTGTGTCTCTCCCAAAAAAGCAAATCGTACAAGCACATTAAAATGTGATTTGTTGAATGGTGACCAACATAACAAGCCACCCCGGACAGCTGCTTTTCCTAAGCCTTCCCTTTCCTGACAGGCAGCTGGAACTGATAAAGCCATAATTGCACCTTCCACTTCAGAGAGCATCGTGGGGAGGGGTGGAGAGAAAGCAGCCTCTGTTCTACCTGGTGGGCACAGGACTCTCATGCACAGCAGATCTTTGGGTGAAACTGGTGCAAGGGTGTAGAGAAAACTTGTATTTTAATCAACAAGTATTGCAGATATAATACCTGTAAATCCTGTGGTCCCTCTACTCTTCCCAGCCCTGGTCCTGCTGGTCTGTCAGGTGCTGATGGAGAGGATGGAGCAGAGCTCCATGTTGCTCCTCCATGGCACAGATGAGCAGTGGTTTGGCTGCCAGAGGAACCCCAGAATCAGGCTGGTCTCCTAGGAAACAATGGCATTGTTGTCACTGGAATAAACATCCTGGTGGGCCATGTGTGTTTATCTGGTATTTCCATTCTCTGCTGATTAACCCAGCCAAGTGAGGTCTTCATGTGGTAATTACAGCACAGCTCATTTGTGTGTGTTTTACAATGGTGTTGATATAATCCCACTAGAGAACCCCAAGCATGTGCAAGGAGTTCCCACCAGAAATCCAAATAACGCCCCAGCACTGCTGACAGCTTAATAACATGACAAAGTTCAGTCTCGCTGGATGTCAGGGACAGGAATGCAGCTCAGGCTGCTCTAACCTGGACTTTCAAAATACTGTACAGTTGAGGCTGAGTGTTTGACAAATAACCTTTTCTTTGCCTGCTCAAATCCATCAGACGCTACCAGGTGCCATGGAGAGGCCACATGCCACTGTTAAAATGTTAAATTGAGTGGCACAGCCATCGAAAGCTCTGAGGAGGGACATTTATCTTTATTATTATTGTTATTAATAATGCAGATATTGCTGCGCGTTGCATTCCAAGGTATTTTTGCAGCACTAAATCATCCAAACGCCCTTCGACGGCCCTGATAAATCACACAATAAACCAAAATTCAATACAGCTGTCAGCCCAGACCCTAAGCAAAATCTCAGCAAGCTTAATTATAAAGTTTAGGTGGAGACTGAGCCTGCTCGTGAGGGGACAAGCCACTGGGACGAGAGGCAGGCTGGCATTGCCACTCCAGGAACTCAGAAAAGGCTGAATCAGCCCTCTCCTCCCACTCCACAGCATCCCAGCACTGCCACAGGCAGCAGGGTGGGGATAGCTACTCATGGCAACACCTCTCATTGTTTTCCTCTTTCTGCTCTTTCCACTCTGCTTTACTTTTTCTGATTTATTTTAAGCTGTTTCTCTCTCTTTATATTATTTTTGCTTTTCCTTTTGCTCCTCTCCTTTCCTCCCATCCCTTCCCTCTCCACCATCACTTGCCTTCTGTCTCACCATCCCTTTCTTGCTCTCTCCCTCTTCTTCCCCTCCTGACCCCCCCATCAAAGCGAGGAAACCGTAACCCAAAGGAAGAACAAGAGTTGAACCTGTGCCAACACAATGGGCCAAGAGGCTACATATGGAACCAGCAAATCACAGAGCCATGAAGGATGTTAGTGATTTAAAGTTATGTATATTGAAGTCTGGATCTTAAAATGAATCCATAATAGTAGAGGTAACTAATGGAGAGACTTAACTGACAGCTAGCAGAGATTTTTTCTTTAACATTGTTATGTTCCCACAAACTCCTCTTTTCCTGTCCCCACCCTTCCTCTGCTCCCCTCTCTGATTAGTTCAACATCCACGCTGACAATGAAAAGCTAAAGCTGCTGCTTTATGAATAAAGATTTTACCCTATACACCATAAATATGAGTGCTGGTTGCAGAGCAAGGCATCCAAATGGCCCCAACATCTGTGGGGCTCTCCCTGGGGAATCATGCCAGTGGCAAGGGATGGGGAATATTCCCAGCAGAGCAGGCAGGCAGCACAACTCTGACTGTGGTGTGATAAATAACCTTTTGAGGACTTGGGATTCAGCAGAGACGTGGTGCCAAACCCAGCTGGTCCTGTGGTGGCTCAAATCCCAGCTGCACTGATTTTCTGCCATCATTAAGGATAATAAAGGAAAACCCCGAAGTAAAATGCTGCTCAGAGAGAAGGATGTCACTGTATACGTGTCCATGTGCATGTATAGGTAGGTGTGCATATGTGTACAAAACATTATATGAAGCAAAGCTACAGTAAAACATCACTATAATTGCAAAGTCACTGCAAAGTTAGGAAAGATCAAGTACTGCTCACCTGTCCCAAATTTGCTACGTTTTATATGCAAGGTTCATGGTGGCACTGGGACCTGAGGCAGCAGCTGAGGGGCTGGAGCTTCTGAGCACTCCACAGCTGTGGAACCATAACCCAAATACCTGCCTTTACTACTTAGTGGATACATGTATATAAATTTATACATTTTTATATATAAACATATTAATATGCATGTGGATCTTGGCTCAGGCCATCTAGTACCCTCCCAAATGAACCTTTGAAATCAGCTGGAAGCCCATTTGTCCAGGGGGTGTTTCTAACAAGCCATTTGCAGCCAGCTCTCCAGCTGAGGAGGGTAAGCCAGGACGGACAGGAGCCAGTTGGTACCACTTTGTCCCAGAGGTTGGGAGTGATCCCAGTACACTGAGTTTAATGGTACAGCAGTTTCCTGAAATCACCTCACAGTACAGAAATCACATCTTTGATAGAAGAAACGGAGCATCTGAAATGAAAACTCATCTCTGAAGTTTTCAGTCTTGGTTCCCACACTTTAAAACATCATCCTGTGCCATTTGGGGACACAAGAAGTGATCTGATGAATGTTTGTGAAGCAGTCACAAACAACGTTGCTGCAGAAAGCACATGATACCGTGACTGTTTTAAAGAGTTTCCTAACAGGCTGAGCAATAAGGAATAAAGAAGGCCCAGCACCACTCCGTGCCAAGAAAACAAATTGCATCACCCGTTCAGGGCACTGGCGGGGCAGGAGCTGTGCAGGATGTGGTGCATGAGCTGATGAAAGCTGGTACCACAACCTGTCCACACCAGGACTTGGATGAGGATTACACGGTGACCCGAACTCCAGCAGGTTCTTCAAAGTCCTTCCCTTGGCACCAATAATGTTCTTTAATGTTGTTTTAACAAAGGGTTCAGGGAAGGGGGACTTCTTGCAATAAATTCTTTCTCACAGTTCCCAATGAATTTACTTCCATCCTGCTTTTCCCAAAACCTGTGGCTTTCAGTGTGAGGGAACCAGAAGAAATCCCCTCTATTATTTCTGCTCTAAAATTCAGGAGCATAAGGGTTACAAGCCTTATGTATGCACTAAAGAAAACATCCTTTCTTCTTGGTTTTGGCACTTTAGACTTTTCAAACTGCTGTACCTTCTTCCCTATGGCACTAAATTCCCCTTTGTGTTCTGCAATGCTGATTTAGGGGAAACTCAAACAGATTAAAGTCCCTGGGGTGTACACACAACACCCAAGAGAGAAGGGTTGCGTTTCCCTTTGGCTGCTGAACAACAGAGCGGATTGGAAACTGGCCACCAGCCACTGGCATGGCCATGCTGGGCTCTTGGATGGTGGAGGAGCCAGTTCCAATCCTGCTGAGGAGTGACCAGACTGCGGGTTTCCCTTCTCCTCCAGGCTCCTCCAGAGAAAGGCTAGATCCTGTCAGCGGTGGCTGAATATTGGCCAGATTATGGGGCATGTGGGTATAGCCTATATTTATTTTTTTTTAAAGTATATATTTGTTTGATGTTTTGCAAGCATCTGCTTAAGATTTTTGTGCTTATCTAGCGGGAGGAAAGAGGCCATTCTTCCCAAAGCCAATTCAGTGCAAGAAAATGTCATAACACTCTGGGCCCCTTCGTTTCATCCTTCGCCAGAGGGACTCCATAGTTCCTCTGCTGCTTCTTGGAAAGCCAAGAAGTGAAGGCTGGCAATTAAAGGCATCTGCTGAGCTCATGAAAGGAAAGGCATGCATGAAATATGAAGGATGGATGACACCTGAAATGTCTAAACTCTTGCCTGGCGCAGACTGGACTGATTGCAGCATGTCGAGCAGGACGTGTGGAGTGCTACGTCAGGTATTCAGATAAAAAAGAAAATCCAAACTAAACCCTCCTTTACAAAGCTTCCCCCCACCCCATCGCTGAAGGAAGAGGTGCCAGCAGCTCCGTGGAGCCCATCAAGGGCTCTGTTTTTTACATGGCAAGCAGGGAGAGACAGCAGTACAAATCCCCATCAGAGAGAGTGATTACCTGGGTAGAAGTGAATTTTCAGACTGAATGACCAAAAAAATGACCAGCAGCAGTGAGACATTGCTGTGGAAAGGGAAAGCTTTGGTTTTCCTCAGAGCAAATGCATAGGGAATGATAAAATAAAGACAGGAAAAGTGATAAGTGATCCAAGTTGTTACTCACCCCATTTTTCATCATTCAGATCTGCAATCACAATCACTTATGCACAGAAACCACTTATTTTACACAGCTCCTAATGGATCTGATGCACTCAGTTTTACTACTGTCGAACATCACTTAGACCAGTGTCCAGAAAGCCCGAGACCAGTGTTAGGTTTGTTTGTACAATGAGAGGGGGCAGAGCTATAGGGAATTATTTTTAATTAAATAAACACTAAAAAACCACCAATGTTGAACATTGTTTGTGTATGGTCAGTAGGTCAAACCTCAAGGGCTGGGGCTCCTGGCAGCCCTCTGTGAATTATTTGGTACTGACGACTGTCAGAGATGCTCATCAGGATGGAGCAGTCTCATACTGTGGCTCTGGCATGACAGTGGCATGATGGAGCTGTGCAAGGTGTGTGTTCCTATGAGAAAATGCGCAGCACTGTCTCCCATCAGTGCACAGCAGTGCAGAGCAACCCTCAGCAGCTGAGTGACTGAACAGCAAAGCTGAACTTCCGTCCAGGACTGGCTACAAATTAAGCAAAAACAAAAGGTATTTATTAATCCTTTGATACGTCTGCTGGCAAGTTTTTCAGATTCCCTGGTTTTCTTTTATGCTTCCATGACTGGAGAGAAAGGGAAAGATCACATCTGCTATGAAGGTGCACCTGGATGTTTGCACATTCAGGGCTTAGTCCAAAAACAATCAACCAAGGCCCTGGATTTGTACAATGCTGGACAAGTGAAATGGTATTTCAGCATTAATTTGAGCAGAAACATTAGGCTGGCACTTACCACCTTGGATCTGGAGAATTTGAAACAGATGCCCATTTTGATATCACACACAACATCAAAAGAGACGTGGTACCAGAACAATGCAGTATTAGAGAGATGGAACGCATTGGGTACAATCTTTGGGACCAGAAGAGACGTTGATATGTAAATTCAGAGAAATCCTGCTTGTTCGTCTCCAGCTGCAGCTGTTGGATGATGAACTCTTGTTGTTCCAGATGGAATGTGACTCCCTGTCATTTGCTATGAGAGGGATTCTGAGCTTCTGTATCTAAAGCACCCCTGGAACTGGTTTTCTTTGGGGAAGCTAAATGCAAAGTTCTGTGCTGGAATTCAATTTACAATACTTCACATTTGTGTATTGTAATCCCAGAAAGGACACCCTGGAGCCAAGGAACCCAGCCCTCCTGTGACTGTGTCTAATCTCTCACAACTGAAACAATATAAGAAATGGGGCAAATGGAAACCCACTTCCTCATGGACTTTCTTTCAGCCTGGTATTTTGGGACTTCTTGACTTGGACAATGCTTCCAAAGTTTTGTGTTTAACAACACTTCATGGATCTGTTCTTCAGAAGCTGAACCCCATACTCATTTTGATCTGCACAGCATCATCCAGTAAAGGGCTCCAAAGTTTAATTACCTGCTGTGTAAAAAGGCTTTTCTTTCTGATTGCTTTAAACTTGCTGCTTGATTATTTCATTAGGAATACATAACCTCTGATATGAGAAATAGTGAATGGTCACACCCCATTTCACCCCCTCCATTATTTTATAGATGTGTATTATAACCCTACCAGTTCTCATATCCCAGTCTTAGAGTAAGGGATGACCATAGCTGTATTCAAGCTCTGAGCACACTCTTGGTTTTTTGCAGGCAAAGAAAAGTTGCCTGTTTAAAAAAAAATTAACAAAATTAAACAAAAGTTCAGCAATAACCCAATGAGAAAATAAACCACTTTTATTCAAATTATAAGGTGTTAATCACTCTTGGAATATAATTATAAACAGCTCCATTTCAGGAAGGTGAGTTTCTTCATTTAACACATACTCATTTGAAGGATACAAAAGAAATATTTGCTTACATATTCAAAAGCTTAAAATGAAACAATGAGCAGATACATTTTATGTTTAAAAATTAAATTTAACTCTTTCTTCAATAATAAAATATACTACCTATTATACAAAAAGGACATTATTTTATTCACAGTTGATAGAGTACAATCTCACAATCATAATATTAAAGGTGAACTGCAATGACATTTTAAATATATTTTCCTATTATTACAGATTATGAGGGTTAGAGCAGCACACAGATGTCCTAATCAAGGTTGTGCCATGTAAAGAGCTGCACATGCAGAGAAAAAATACATAGCTTCTACCCCAAAAGGTTGCAGTCTAATCTAAAATTGCACATTAAGAGAGGATGTTCCTTGACTGAAAAACACAAGTATGCAAAGGGATTGTGGCTTGCTTTCTTATCTGATGGAGACCTCTGGATACACAGTTACTTTTCACTGTCAGACACACTAAAATAGTTTTTACAAATAAATTACTTTTCTTTGAATCTTAGCGGGTCTGAGTTTAAAGGTAATTCCTGATTTCTCCATATGAGTTTCTGATCTTGCTTTTAGCCCAGTACTTCAGGTGGGAGCCCTGAAGCCATTAGCCATTTCTGAGATTAACGACACTTTGGAGGAGAAAATCCAGTCATGCGAACTCAGGTCTTGACCAGTAGCTAAAAATTTGAGTGTCCTTCCAAATGAGCTCTTTTTTTCCCTGTGTAATGCCCTGAGGAGGTATGGTGTCTGATCATCATGTCATGGTTCACTGCCCAAACTTTGCCTTTGAATATCAGTGCAGGTTTTAAGCAACTGTGGGTCTTTGGGGCCATGCAGGTCTCTACACAGGTTGCTCACACACTGATAGGGTACCTGTCCTCACATCTCTGAAGACTTGCAAACTGGTTCCAGTTATCCTCTCTCAGTGGGCTCCCCCTCCTCTCTTTCAACCTCAGACCTCCTCAAATTAACCAGAATTGTGCTCCAAATGAGTCAGGATTTGAAAATGAGTAGGTTTGAGAGGGGAAAAAAAGCACTTCTGCTCACCCCGAATCTTACAATGCAACTGGGTTTGATCTTCAGGCTTTAGAACTGAAAACAGGTTACAAAAAGAAATCCATTTATCACAAGATCATAATTTTCTAGGAAATATACAGGAGGACCCTTCATTTAAAAAAAAAAAAATTTAAAAAGGGACCAAAGGGGAGTATCCATCATAGCTCTGAGGGTTTGCACAGATGAGGACCCGTTCTTCAGGAACCAAACCAAGTAGCTGTTGGGAATTTGTTCATAGCCTCTGAAAACACAGGCGTTAAAGCTGTCAGGTTTGCACCAGGAAAGAGGACTGGGTTGGGGAGTGGGGTTTTTCACCCCAAATTCTTACAGTTACTAATGCTCAGCAATTTCCATCACTAAACAACATAACATACTCCTGGTTTCTTTGAAACACAAGGCTTAGAAACAGAACAGCATTGGAAATGAGAAGTGAGGCAGCAGCGGGGCAGCTCGGTGCACTTAAGGGAACATTTTTAAGCCATTTAGCAGGAGTTTATTGCTCCAGCACTGTAGGCTTTGAGCATTCAAGCACGACAGGGTGTGCATTGTTGTGCCAGAACTGCCCGCCCTGAGTGTGTGTGGTGTGAGGCAAGGGGCCAAGGGCTGTGTTTAAACGCACCCGCACGAGAAATGCGATTTAGGCAGAACAAAGCACACTCCTGTTGTGCCTCCCCGTGATTATAAAATAGATCTGTGTCATTATAAATAGAAAATGACTGGTGACAAAGATGCTGCTTTGACTCACTTCTGAGGCCAAGCTCCTTCGCTGCGGTTCCTGATGTCAGACCAATTTAGCGGCTGCGCTGCAGGCGAATGTGTCTGGTTTGGGGTTAGCCAGTCCACATCTCATGATGGCTTAATCTCATTTTAAAACAGCAGGGGATTCACTGGGGTCCTTTGCAAGCATCATTCCCTCACCCCAAAACGGCTCTGACCGCCTTCAAAACGCACTGTGCCCACTGCAAGGCTCGGGTTGCTAAACAGCAAATTACCTTGCCCTCCAAGGGACTGCCAAACTTTCGGAGTCTGTGAAGTTGAGATCCTGCTTCCACACAACTGATGGTGTGGTTCTTGTTTATTCCAGTGGGAAGCAAATCAAAGACACAGAAATAATAGTGCTGTTTCAAAAGTGTAAGTTTTCCTCTTTATGCCACTTTCCATCCCAACAAACTTCACAGCATTATTGAATTAAATAATGCAGATAAATACTCTGAATATATATATGTATACGTATATATAGTTTTTATGTTGTACAATAGGTAATTTAAAAAACAAAAAACCCCAAAAAACAAACACAAGCCCCCAAAACCCAAACCAGAAACCAGAACTGAAGCCCCTATTGAAGTATATGGAATATTCTGTTCATTTACTCCTAAGCACGCTCCTTAAAACAAACTGCAATCTTTCTGCTTCAATAATTTATTCAGAACCCCATTTACATTTGTATTTTATACCACAGTTTATTCCCAAAGCTGGAGATAACCTCTCATTTCCTGAAAGCTCTTAAAAACTTTCTTAATGAAAGAGCAGAGAAATTTGCTGTTTGCAAATTCTACTTATTTATTGCTTACTTCCAAACTAAAGTAGTTAATTTAATGGAGGAAAAAAAAAAGGAGTGAAAAAGAAAAAGACTAATTTGGTGCCTGTAGCCATTTCCCAAATTCTTCAGAGTTTATAGATCTAGAGAGACAGGGAAAGAGCAACTTCTCAGCAGTGCAGCAGAATAGGCTAAAATGACCCTGTGAAACCCAAGCAATTCTGGGAATTAAAGGATGTTCCCTCCTGTTATGGTTCTACACTGCAAACTGCTTTTAGGGCTCCCAGTAGTACCCATTAGCAATAGCCAAACGTTTCTGTTTTAATTTAATTTAATTTAATTTCCACCAACAAATTCTACCCTGTGGTGAGAATTGACAGTATCATGTTGAGAACCATTAAAGCATATTTGGATTGTTTTTACTCCATGTATACATTAAAAAAAAAAAATTCCCCCACCCTTCTTAGTTTTCTTTAGACAAGCCACTTCATAATAAGAGTGAGGCAGACACAATGGAGGCATCATTGTGCTGTGGAATACCACCACAGGGAGTGTGGTTGGAGATACAGCAGAACATGCCTTGGCATGACACTGCCAGCACAGCTGGGTGCCTGCTGCACTCTGAACCCCCCATGGGACCAGTACAGAGCCTGGCAGCACTGCTCATGTCCCTGCAGTTACACCTGGTGCTCTTCTTCTGCACTAAGAACCTTTATAGCACTGCTGCCGCCTTCGCTCCCTAAGTGCTCTCTGCTCTCTCTGCGCTGGAAACATCTTCATGCTTATGCCATCTTTGGCTTTACTGGGAATTCCTAATGGGAATTCCCCCACTGGGAATTTTGCCACCAGATTTCAAAGGGAAGAGAATAATAATGCCCTTCATTAATATAGGCTTTTCTGTCATGGCTTTTAGGCCCCTCTCCAGGCAGGCAAGCAGGCAGGCAGGCAGGCAAGCAAGCACATGTTTAACATTAAACACATCAGTAGTCTCTATTCACATGCTGCAAGCTAGAAATGCTCATTAGTGCTGGATCATGGCTCCAGCTGAGCTCTAATACTTCAGCCAGGGAGCCAGGCAGGAGGAAAGGTGGCCCTCAAACCTTTCATCATGGTGGCACCATCACTGGTGGAACAGTTTCGGCTCCTCCAGCGTGTGGTGGGTCCGCTTGGCAGCAGAGGCGCGACCCGCTGAGCTGTGACAATGCCACCATTCAGAGCTGCTTAGCTGATGAGCACAGCTTGGGAGTGTTTTCAGCATTAGCATCTCTCCAGTGAATGGTGAAAGGGGAAGGATTTGGGGCAACAGGGCAATAAGATGATTGCTGCGGTCTCTGAGAGGCTGCTGAGTCCTGAGTGGGGAGTGCCTGAGGGATTACACGGGATTCTTTGGGCTTTTATGTCACGTGTTAAAAAATGGACATATCAAGCTTTGGAAAACAGCACTGGATGGGGTTTCTGAGATTTTCTGGGGCCGAGTGTTGCTCAAAATGTGGGATAAGGAAATAAAGCAGCTTAACACTTTCTGTTTTCCCTGCATGTGAGCTGGAAGGGTAGAAAAGGGAACAGGACTCCTCTTTTCGCTGCTGAGCACTATCGTAGTTCAGTGTCCAAATTAGGACAGCCCTCCTGAAAGGAGGAACTGGGAAATTTGTGACTCAGAGGGAACATGTCTACTACCTGAGAGAAACCCCTAGACAAATCGTCCTTCAACATCCAGCCTTGCTCATGTCTGTGCTGAAATTCACAGTGCAGACTAAACAGTCTATCACTCTTGGTTAAAGTTTTTGAGATGAAAAGACACAATTTTAAAAATTATTTCAATGCTGTTTTCTTTAAAAAAAAAGAAAAAATCATTACCTCCTTCAACTTCTCAACAAGTATAAACCTCACAGCTTTCCTGCCTCTGCTGGAATTACTAAGTCATTGCAGACATCAAATGAAGAGATGAAAGATTCAGCAGAGGGGCAAAAATATTTCTTAATATCAAAACCAATTCAACAATAATGAGTACATTTAGAAAAGTAATAAACAAAGGCAAATTTCCTGATGCTTTAAAGAGTATACACGAATGAGGACAGAAGAGTTAGAGGTTATTTCTTTCTTTAAAACACCAATTCATTAAAAAAATAATAATGCTTCCATATAGTTCTGGTTTTACAGGGGTGTTATTTCCACTGGCTAAATTTTTGCAATACTTTCAACTCAGCTAATTAGCCAAACTCAGGTGATGCAGACAGGGGGCTCCATCCCGCGAGATGGAAGGGCTACACTAAAACAGTTTCCCCTGTGCCCATCCACAAGAATCCTGCTACTTATCACTGAGGAAGTGGTTATGGCTAACTTGGAGCTGAATTTGAGCACAGACAAGAGAAGGAGAAAGGTGTTTAGGGGTAAAAATAAAATAAATATATATTTAAAATAAATGCTATGCCCAATTCAGCTGAACTTTCTTGTAGGCAACAAAGTTGTCTATTTCTTGTGCTATAGACTGTCATTCACCCTGGCAGTGGTTTTTCAGGTGATGCAACCAGAGGAGTAACCTGAAGTTCTATATTCCACACTAGACCTGATAAAGCAACATCATTATGTGATTTCTATAGGGAAAAAAAATGTTTCTCAGAAGGCCTGGTTTAAACAAACTTTAAACAGATACTTTTTAGTTCTACCTGTGCTGCAAAATGACCCCTTGGCAATTCAAACAGTTCTAACAGAGAATAAAGGTAACTAATCTATGGGATCCTGAAGAGCTCCCATACCACTGCTAATAGAAGAAAAATTAATATTCGTTTCAGTATGAATGGAGTGTTGGATTGACTGAGCAGGGAGCTTTGAAATAAATATCTAAGAAATGTTTGGATGAAATGGACATCTTCACAGACATTTGGTCTGCATTTCTGAAATGTAGATGATTAAATCCACATTGTTGGCTTCTTCCCTCTCTGCACTATGTCTTTCTTTACATCTTGCAAAAAAATTTACGAACAAAGTTATTGTAAATCTGCGATGTCTGTCTTGTCACTTAGATTCTTTTCAGAAATACTGCCTTGCCAATGTAGATACACAATCCTGTATGATTAATATTTATTACTTATAATTCTAAATACAATGGAAGGTCACCAAAAATACTTTGCCTAAAAGAGTCTGGAGCCCTTTAAAATCTTGTTGGTGATGGATCCTGAGCCTTGAGAACTGAGCTCAAAATCTTAGCAAAACAATTTTCTGGGTAGGATTTCCAGTATTTCCTACTTCTGGCAATGGATAAAGCCAAGAAGCACAAAGGTGAGCGAAAGTTACAGATCTGAAAACATGAGCTTGGATTTCAAACCCAAACAAAGGTCAGGGAATGCCTGAACCTGTCCATGATCTTGAATCAGCCTATAATAGAGTTATGAGTAAAATGCAAAGTTAGGATGCAGAGTGAGACTTGAATTCAGGCAGAACTGGCACCATAGCTGAAAACTGCTCCATTTTTCTCTAATTTCTCATATCCATCATTATATTTTATCTAGATATTTTGGAGTACTGTATGAAAAATAAAGATATTTAAGGATTTTTTTCAATTAATTGAAATGAAGTTAGCCTGAGGACATTTAGATTTTATTATGAAATCTTTAAAAGTTTTTAAGAACATGCAAATCATCTTAGAAAAAGCTCATTGCATTTATAGACAAATTTCTTTTTGATATAAGCCTAACCATTTTTAAACTTTTTTTCCAAACAGATGCAATTTGAGGTCACTGATATCAACTGATTGTGATTTGGCCCTCTTCTGTGAAAAATAGAGACAAACATGTAAGAGAATTTCAGAACTATGAGATTCAGCAGAATGGTGAAAATTCTGAGATGGAAATCAGGGCAGACCCTGGTTCACCTGCCTGAGATCTGCTGCGTGTTTGGACAGCCTTCTTTTAGGACATAAATATAACAAGCAGAGAGCAAGAATCTGCATCTGCTTCTGTGTCTTTTATTCAAATACTCACAGCAACTGTGACTAAGGAAAGCTACTGACTGAAGTGCAAACCTGGGGAAAGGCAACTGAGAAAAATGTAGTTTCTGTTGATTGACAGGATCATACTGAGAGTAAAAATCTGCACGATCATTGATCAGATAGAAGACTTCTCTCTAGGAACAAACTTGCAGAACTTTGCTAATAACACTTTTCTAAACTGACTGAGCCATCCTTACCCAAGTGTTGAGTGAAAACAAAAACCAGAAAGACAGAAAGAAAGGACCGAGGCAATTAAGATAAATAAATAAATAAATAAATAATTGGCAGAATTTTTAGAATGAAAAATAAGAAAATAATATCACAATAATTCCAATCTCATGAAGAAATGTTTTTAACAAGCCACATGTGCTTCTGCAGATACGCCTAATCTCATCAAATTTTTCTGGCTGCTATTAGAGTTCTCTGAGCCAGCTGATTTCTCAGCAGTATTTTAGAGTGCAAGCCTTTGCCCTTCAGTCTAGCCACTGCTAAAACAGCCCATTCTAGGAGAAGACTTGGGAGTTCATAGATTTTCCTCCAAGGTTTTGAAAGTTGGTTTTTGAACAAATTGACCATTGCATGTGAAACAATAGTGAACCGCAAACTCTCCTCAGTCAATGAGCAACATTCTGCTCCCAGCTGGGTTAGTGTGAAAAGTGGAATTATCCCACTAGAGCAAAAGGATGGTTTCAGATTGTCACCAGCATCACACAGCAGAGCCTGGCTTTCAATGTTGTTCCACTTTCCCAGCTCTCTGGCTGCAAACAAGTCTGCTGAGAGGTTCTCCTTTGTCATAGCGCACCAGCTTGGGGTTCCCCTCAAATCAGTGCAGCTTTAGCAGCTCTGATCAGAAGGGGAGCCACATCAGTTACAGCTCAGCTTTATTTTATCTCTTAGAACAGAAATAAATCCCCCCACAAACTGAAACCCGTGAACCATGTGCTCTCCTGTATGTACTGGAGCACACGAGTTTCAAGTGAGAGAGCTGTCATTCTGAATTTGATGAAGAAATGTGCAAATATTCACCAGTGTAAAGCAGATCTGCCAGGCAGGCACTGCAGACAGAACAAAATAATCTCTTTAAAAAAAAAACCAAAAAAACAAACAAAAAAAACCCAAACAAACAAAAAAAAAAAACCAAAACAAAACAAAAAAAACAAACAAACCAAACCTAATTCAGAATTGTGGAACCTGGATGGGTAAAATCTGGATGAGCGGGATTGAAGCATCATGCATGGATTTCTGCTAGGACACTTGCTGAATTCCTGGCTGGAAATGTGCCTCTCACTGTGCCAGCCTGCCCTCTTGGAGCAAACTCCTCCTGGGGTGAGATGATGAGCACTTGAAAGTGACCCATCTGGAGCCCAAGGCGACGAAAGCGCTTCCCCTGCCTGGAATCCATGTGCAGCGACAGCTTCCCACTGCTGATCCAAGTTTCCCAAGATAGCAATTATAAAGGAACTGGCAACCATACAGTCAAGATGACAATATCCTACATGGTTTGGTTTGCTGTGCCAATTCCCTCTGTGGGTGCTGGAGTCAATCTGCTGCCCCTGTTATTGCTGTCTCTGTCTGTCTCTACCAACCAACAGATCCACTGGGCATTTTGGCACAGGCCTTGCTCTTCCAAGGGCTGCCTGCTCAATTGCTCTTTCACTCTCTTTTGCTTTAAACATTCAGATCCAACAACACCATGCAAATTTTATGCAGAGTAGCATCTGCAAGTCTGACATATTCAGTCAGGCTTCCCCCTCTTGCGCCAAGTTAAAAATAAATACCCTATAAACTCCTGGGCCTGCTAAGACAGAAGATGCATTCAGAGAGTTTATTTAAATACAACTGCTAAGAGCATTTCTGCTTTAGGGTCAAACTCCTATTTTTCCCCTCTCTCTCTCTTGTATTTTGTTCATGCCTCAAGGATCTTAATAGAACTGAGGGAAAAACTGTCCTTGAAATAACCTAGAGAGGAACCAGTTCTGTGTGTTCCTAACTCTCTTACATGAAATTTCAGCTATTTTTAAAACTCTAAAGAATACAGGTCATGGTGTACCCCCAACACAGAACAAGAAACTAGTCAAGTGGAGTAATTTCCAATACTGATTGCAAATAATACTAGTTAAGCCAGATCTTGGGTTAGACTTTAAAGAGTGTCCACCCCCCTCCCCCCCCTACAGCTGCCTTCTCTTTTCTCCAGGGAGAGGCAGATTTGTCCCTGCCCAATACAGTTGGAACAGGAGAAGTCATAAAGGTGCCAACCAGACAGCATAAGGATGAAGTACATCTTAAGGCAACAAGGAGCAGAGTCTGTAAAAGGGGATATTGAGCCATGGCTGGGGGCAGTTAGGACTTGCTGAGCCTCTTGGCCACATCTGCGTAGGCTTGCTCAATTTCTTTGTCTGCTGCACAGGTGTTGGTGAACTCATCCCTGGTGTACGCGTTCTTCAGGTACCGCCACAGCCCCGTCATCTCCGCCGGGAACTCGAAGTTGCGGTATTTCTTTGCAACAATCTAAAGCAAAGATAAAACACGCGTAAAAAGCATCTCAGAGGGGATGTATCTCCTT
The DNA here is from genome assembly GCA_013398615.1 of Brachypodius melanocephalos. NCBI lineage: Eukaryota > Metazoa > Chordata > Aves > Passeriformes > Pycnonotidae > Brachypodius > Brachypodius melanocephalos. The sequence continues at coordinate 17,398,435 of VZSR01003806.1, read as the reverse complement.
CTTAGGGAGCTTCTTGCTCTCTTCTGTCATGTAATTAATAGTAAATGAGAGGAACGTTAGGAGAATCAGAGATTTATCATAGAAAAACCTGAGAAGTGACTGCTGGTTGTCCCCTGTCTTACAAGGGTGCTGCTTGGCTTAAGGACACTCTAAAGCTATGACCTGGCTACTGTCACCAAATTTCAACTTTTATGATACCTGAAGTTTATTGATTTTACCATATTGGAGTTTTAGGGGGTTTTTTACAAGTCTTGAGTACATCACTTAAAGCTGAGACACCACATAAGAAGGGGCTGAATCATGAAAAGCAAGACAGATTTAAGAGAAAGACATTAGTAATGATTATAATATATTTTCATATTAATTATTATATTTACCATTATTATATATATGGTATTATATTTTTAATATATGTCATATATTTTGCCTGGCAAATGGTGTCAGTGGATATAACCACCTACAGCTGTTGGAAGGCTGTATCCATGTTCATGAAAAAGAAAAATTCAGGGTGGTATGGGTACCATGATTAGGAAACCAAGATGATTTAGCATATATTAGAAACAGGAGCATTGGGATAAACTGAGAGAGAAAATGGTTATTTCAAGACTCATTAGACTAGGAAATTGTCTATCAAGGCAAATTTTCGATTTCTAAAAACACTCAGGCCCTTATTCAGGAAAATAGTTAAGTGCATACTTAATTTTAAGCACCTGTACAGTCCCATTGAAGTCAATGGGATTAATCTGTACTTAAAGCTAGTTGGTTGGTTAAGTACCTTGCTGGATTGTGATATTTCTATATTCCCATATAGAATAAGCCTGTGGTGACAGAGTGAACGATCTGATAGGAAGGGATAGATTAGCTAATTTAATGAGTGCTTCCAATCTCTAATTTTTCTGACAGTATAAAATTGTTCCTGGGCATAAATTACATACATATGTGCCACAGAGTTCCCCTTTATTTTTAAAGCACATGGTAGAGCTGTTTTCCATCTCAGATTTCTTAGGACAGTCATGTTCTCAGAAACGACTGTGATTTGTTTTTATTACCAGGATCCACTCAGTATATGCAAGTCCAAATCCTGTCCTAAACTGCATTTAATTAAGCATTCTTTCCTTCCATGATGCTTCACACGCATATGGGGAAGATAAAACCTGCTGGGCAACTCAAGTCAACATTTTCAAAATTTCCAACACACATCTTCCATCAAATGAAAAAGTAATTTACCCTTTTCTTCTATCTGTTAAATGCTTTTCAGGCAACATCCTATGGCTATGCTTGTCTGAGAAAAATTTTAATTCTCCTTTTACATCTTTCATTTCACCCCTAGGAGACAAGAACCAGTGAGGGGCCACACATTCATTTTGCATTGTCTGACTCCAACGTTGCCAATGAAGACGAGCCAGAATAAGCGCTAAACCTGTGAGGATATTATCACATTTCTTACCTAGTGACTTATGTGCTTTTTAATTCTTTTTTTTTGTCTTTTTGCCTGTGTGCAGTCAGCTCCCAGGCTCAGTTTATGTTTTGGCTCACGGAGCCAAATTAGATGCATGACTTGGCATTAATTCCTAGCTCACTCGCTTGCCAAGGTCTGCCAGGTACTTGCGTTATTCTAAAGCAACATGTCATCTGATAAATTAAATAAGTGCAACATTTAGAAGTCAAGATGATGTACATGATTTGCACTATACTAGCAACCATAGTACATCTTAAATCCTGGGCCTCCGCAACGACTTTGATTTGTTAACTTCTCTGTGTGAAATACCACATGGAAAAAATATTCCCCAAAGAGATGGACTGCTGCTCTTAAGCTACAAATGGGTGGGAACTGACTAAAGTTTTGACATGTTTCTTAAGGGCATTAGGAACTAATTAATACAAAAGACTGCTGCTGCTTGCAGCAGGCTAAAAATAAAGAGACAAGACATCTAGACCTTAGTACTGTCTTCACCACTAATAAGTGATGGGACAGTTTTTCCACGAACTAAGCACAAAGTTCCTTTATTTAACCTGTGGGAAACACAGAAGAGAAGAAGTGTGTTTCAAACTGCTCTTCTAGGCCTTAAGAATTCTCTGCTGAAATCCACTTTGGCTTCAGCACTCAGCTGTCAGAGCAAGGCACATCATGTCAGATAAGGCTTCTTTGACCATCTCATGACATCGTTTACCTTGACAACATGGAGTTTGGGCAGAAGGTTGCAGTCAGCAAGTGTCAGGTCATCTCCATCCAGAAACTTGCGTTTAGACACTTTCTCCTCTTCAGTGCTGTCTGCATCAATCTCCTCTGGTAAGGGAGTTCTCAGGTAGTCATCCAGCTTCTTCAGAGCCTTCACCAAGCCCTTTTCAAGAGCTTTGCCAAAAAAAACCCAAAAACCCAAAGAATAAATGATTAGGGCAGGATAAGAATTGTTTATAAATGCTCATTGGCAATGGCTATGGTAGCATCTAGAAAAAAAAAAACAAGAACCAATTTTTTGTTGTTAATTTGTGCTCCAAAGCCAACACAATCCAATGGCAAAGTAGCCCAGCAAAGGACATCTGCATGAGGATAAAGCTCATCCTGCAGTGGGAAAAGGGGCACAGGAGCCTTGCTGTACCATGTCTTTGTGGGTGCTGACACTCTGGTCAGGGAGAAAATCCTAGGCATTAGGTAGCAGAGCCTGTGGGAACTTAGTGCTTTCCCACACTGGCCTGTGCTTGTGAGGAGGAATAAAAAACAATCCTTGGAAGGTGAAAGATCATTAGCAGGTGGTATTTTTCTAACTTGTTGTTTACTTGTAAGAAACGGTCGAGGGGTGTTGTTCTAAATGACCAATAGTACCATTGTACTGAAATGACCATTGTACTGAAACATTGTATAAAAAGGATGTGCCTTTTAATAAACTTTGCCTTTTGTGCCCTCCAAGAAGATTGGAGTATATTGTTATTACTGCTGTCCCAAATAATAATAACGATATATCTTCTCCTGACAAACAACAAAAAGCAGTGAAAGAGATCACAGATAGAAAGAACAGCTTGTCAAGATGACACAACAAAAAAACCCACATATTGCCTATGATATTCCTCTGGTCTGTTGAAAGCCATCACACAGAAACTGGAACCCTGTACACTGCTCCTTCATTTTTCTAACCAGCTGCATAGGACTGTTATGAAGCACAATTTCCTAGCATTACTTCAGCTCTAACAAGTCTTAGTTTTACTTTTTTCAACACCCTTGCAGAGTAATTAAAGGCAATAGTAGTAATTCCAAAGACGCTAACCAGAGCTCCATAGAGCTGAAAGATATGCTACAAAAGAGACGAGATATTATCCAGTGTTAAAATTCCCATTTAACTCAGGTTCAAATGCTCTTTTTGAGAGATCTCAAATAGTCTCACAATGGAGAGAAGACTCCAGACCTCTTAGTTCAGTTACTGAAGATCATGTCCCACACTGCTTCTGGCTCCAACAAATTCCAGTCTCCAAATTCCACCTAGACCTCTACAGAAGAGTGCAAATTTTTCACCCAGGCAAGGAATTTGTGTTCTTACGCTTCACTGTAAGGACAATAGAAAAGCTTGCTTGCAATAATGCACTTACAAAAAGCTGGATAACCCTGTGCAGGTTTGTGCATTACTTAAACTGCAAACACTTGGAGAAAAGAAGGGTCTTCAGTGTTTCTGTTTGAAGGGTGAAAAGCATGATGGAGTCCTGGTCCCCCAGAAGTGCCCCAAAGTGCTAAAGCAACATAAATAAGAAACAGCAAGAATTTACAATGTGAAAAAATAACAACATGACTCATGGGCTTAAGGCCAGAATTTCAGCTGGTGAAAATTACCTGCAGTGATTTATACCTGCTGCAGATGTGGCCTGGAGTCAGTATTAATGGCCTAATACTGTAAAATCTGATATCTCTGAGTAACTTACTGCCACTGAACTTAGGGAAGAGTTACTCAGGTGGTATAGCATTACAAGGCCTATGGAGATAAAGGACAAGGACCAATGGATTCAAACTGAAACAAGGGAAATTTGGTTAATTTTATGCAAGAAATTCTTTACTGTGAAATAGTGAGGCATTGCAACAGGTTGCCTACAGAAGGATGTGGCCCCATCCCTGGCAGGGTTCAAGGCTCGGGTGGACAGGGCTTGGAGCAACATGGGATAGTGGGAGGTGTCCCTGGCAGGGGGTTTGCAACTAGATGGTTTCAAGGTCTTTTCCAACCCAAACCATACTATGATTCTATGGTCCTAAATACATTTCTGGACCACAACAGGCACTCAAAAGGGCTGCAGCAATCACCCTTCACAGAGACCTTGCTGGCACAGGTAACTCCACAGGCTCTGTTGTCAGCTGCCCCTGTGCTTTTGGCACAGGGAGAAAGACAGCATGTCCAGAGCCACTGAGAGAGCAGGAGCTGAACACCACAGAACATGATTTCTCTGCTGCCCTAACATCCCTTAAACCTGTGCCAGCAGTGGAAGTCAGATTAAGCCACTTGATGCCTTGCTCCCACTGAAGTCTCTTGGCCCAGCACCAGGGAACCATACCAGCTCTTTTGTGGCTGAGACTGAGACACAGTGGCAAACCCTGGCTTAATTGATTGACTGGAGAAATGACTGTGATCCAACTGAAAACACCCCCACAAACATAGCGGGGAGGGAAGGAATTTTATTTCTGAAAGCAGAGCATCTAAAGCGACTGAAGTGCTGCCATCCATAAAACAAAAGTGTTGCCATCCCTCATTTAATCAATTCAAATTGAATTTTGACACTGACATTCTGCTGTCAGATGCTGGCAGTGGTGCCTGTAATCGCCTGCAGCTGTCTTGCCTCACAACTTCCACAGGAGGGTAGGAACTGTGGAGTGTGGCAGCACTCAGAGGATTTAGCAATCTCTTTCTGGTTTGACCTGTAACACCTGTTGAATAGACGGTTCTGCTTCTCTTGGTCAGCCTCAGGCTGTGTCCTCTTACAGTGAGTTCACTTAGAGACAATGGACTCGAATTACTGATTTCATTCAATTTTGTTCATCTGGGTGTTAGAAAACTGGCTCAACACTGACCACTTTCCAGTATTCCCTTCACCCAGTAGGATTGTTGGCTCTCCAAGTCATCTGAGCTATAGTCCAGTGTTGGGAGGATGTTTGATGCTTTGTGCTAGCCCATGGGATCAGTCAGGTGTGTGCACAGAGACGGCAGCAGCAGGTGAGATGTGTTGATGCAACTTTTCTGGAACTTATTAGGTTTTGGGATTTATTTTTGTTCTCATTGCTCTATCAAAGTGCGTCATGGCTGTCCCAAAAACAATGCCTGGAGTGAAGCCTGTTTGTGACTGCAAGAAAAACAACTATCTGAATTCACACTTGGCGCTTGCATACGGCAGCTTTAGGCCAGAAATAAGCGTATGTTCAGAGTTCAATACATCTGTGACCTAATTCACAGGCTCTGCTGGAGCCCACAGGATCTCACATTGTGACATCTCACAATGAAACCGCCACACAGTCAGGACCATCTTATATCCTGACAGGCAAGAACTGGACAACTACTTGTGACACCAGGGACCTCGTTTTTTTAATCAACACTCTTCCTAGTAAACTAGATCTTAGATCCTAGTAAACTTCTCCGAACAGCCTGGAAAATAGAAAAATGGTGAAAAAGAGAGAACTGCTCTCCTTCCAATTAAAGTGAAAAAAAATTTTGAAAAACTAAGAGAATTAAAATCCAAAAATTGCTGCATCAAATGGATTTTTAGATGCACAGGGTCAGATTTTTAAAGCCTGTCAATGGTTTCCAAGGCATTTTTTGAAATCCATATGCAAATAGCCATGTTGCAAATCCTACTTTCTAGGTGCCCTAACACACTCAGATTTATCTGTATGATTTGAAATCTTATGTTCCTTGAGAAGGTAGTCAGGGAAATCTCCACTCAAATTAGGAGGATGTGTAAAAGAATCTAATCTTTAACTCTCTTACCTGGTAGATATTTAAGCATTATGTGAAAGGTGAAAAATTGTGAATGGAGACCAGGAAATGACCTCTTCAGAACAGCCCACAGCCCTGACTGTTCTGGGACTTTTCCTGAGGAAAGAACTGTCTGGGTTCATATTACTGACCAAACTCAGCTTGGATTAATTCCTCAAATTTGGACTTGATTCCAAACTTCCCCTACTTTGGCTATCTCATGAAAATCTGGATGACTCTCTACATTGTCTCCACTGAGAACACAGGGGAGAGGATGCACTCACCAAGGCAGGGGCCATGTGAACACTAGTCAGCATCAGACTAGATGAAGACACTTAAAAAGATGTGAAGATCTAAAGAGTTACTAATTCTCCATTTGTGAGAGTACCACCCACAGCGACTTTCAGAAGTGGCTAAGCACCTCATCACCTTGGCAATTTGTCCTCTGAGAAACATCATTAAATAACTAAATAGGTTTGCTGATAACAGCTAATGGGTGGGATTAATCTTCCCTGAAGTGAGTAAAATTAAAAGAATAGGTTTGAATTAAACATCCTGAGAGTTTCCTTTCCGTTCAGTGGAGTTTTCTCTTCTAAAATTCGTTTTGACCACCCTAAAATGAGCTGTGGGGAGAACTTTTCTTGAAGTGTTTCCCTACAATCACACCCTTGCATTATCTTGGTAATGTCAGGGTGGAGGATCCAATATTACAACACCAACTAGAGCCAGGCCTGATTAGGTGGTTCTGTGCTGCTTTTGAAATTTCTACCTCTAACTGCTTCCCCACTCTGCAGACTTTAAGTAGGAACTTAGAGATCCCAAATGTGACCAGCTCTGAGAGAGAAGCCCTGTCATCAGCTTATCCATGCAAGAGCTGCAATGTCTGAAGTCCTGGAAACCATTTTTCTGGACAGTGGAATCACCAAGCATAAAGGCACCAGAATCATATTGCCTTCACTGGGATATATTTAATATAACCTCGAATTCCAAGAAATTCTATCCATGTATAGACAAAATCCATGGCGGAACCATCTCTCTCGGCCTGCTCTACTTCACTCTGAGCTACTTATGCAGCCAAAGACAACTTCTAGCAATCACAGTCCTGCCATGTCATCCCACCAATAGTAAACAATAATATTAATAAAAAAACCTCACGAGCTTTTTGTGATTTTTCTTCTCTCTTCAAAACTGGGATTTTAAACAACTTTACTTAAGAATTCTGAGTTAGAAGCCAGAAAAATAGCAATTTCCAACCTCAAAGTAACCACAGAACACTTAATGAATGTATTACCATCTGTCAAATGCACAGGGTGAGGTTCAATTTAGCTGATGATAACTAATTCACAGTGATGTTCTGTTTTCAGCAGAAGGTTACTTGATGTTGAACAATGAGATTAACAAATTCTGACATACACAGAAATACAAAAAGTGTAACAAAAGTTAATAATTGGCAAAACTGTGCTCTCAGTTACACTGACATAAAAGAGGAGTAACTCTGCATTGTCAACAAGCTATTCCATATCTACTTCAGTTCAACCAAGAGCAGACTTTGGCTTTGTTACTCAACTCTTCAAGCAAAAGCTTCCTTAAACTATTAATCTGTGCAACTATTTCCAGGGGATGGAAAGAAACCCTTGTGCCTTGAAGAACTTATACCACATCTGAGCAAAACATTGGAAACTGTAGTGCATGGAGCAATCCTGCAAGTCAAGCAGAGGGCCAGATGACAAAGATTCATTAATAGGTACTCAGGGTGAAATTTTGGCCATCCTGAAGCTCATGGAAGTTTTGCTGTTGACTTCAGTAGGATTAGGATTTCTCCAGAAGCTTTTAAAGCCAGAAGAGACTATTTTAATCAGTTAATCTGACCCCTGAAATAATACTGGCCATAAAACTTTCAGCGTCATCGGTCATTTCCATCTCTGTTTTCTGTGGGTCAAATAAGGCTGAAGCAAAATGGAAAGTAACTAGAAAGTAGTAAAAGAAAAATGGTTTGGAAAAAGTAAAACTGATTCAGACTGCCCACACCCACAGCATTTGCAGAGGTCAGGCAAGGACTCTTTTTCCCTTTCCTTGAACTCCAAATATTTCCTTCCTTGTTTAATGTTGGGACAAGGAGAAATAGCAAAGCAGACAAAGCACATAAACACCAGTCTCTGTGGCCTGAACGAGCCACTGGAAGGCAAATCATTCCATCCTAAAATAGTAGCCTAGGAAAAGCTGAATTACCACCAGAGTAGCTTCAATCTCACTTTCTCTATCTCTTTCACTCTCTCTCATTTAGGTAGACTGGATACCTAAATTTAAAATGGCTAAAATGAGGTGAGGTGACTCCTTTTTTATGTGCTTGTGTGAAACCTTTTGCAGGGTAAGGATTTCACTTGATAGTTATTATGGAAAGAGATTCAAAACATAGAATGCACAATCAAAGTACTAAGAACAATAGATTTTTAAGCAAATTGAACATAAAAACTTTTTGATTTATGTGAAAAGAGAGCAAAAATAGTTAATCTTTTAAACAAACTTTAAGCAAAATAATGCAAGATTTCTAAACAAACATGAAAACAAGAAATTCATGTTTGGGGAATGTTGGTTAAGTCTTACCTACATCCAGTCATTTTTGCATCACTTTTTAAATGTTGATAATCTTCAAAATTAACATATCATTTCCAAATTAAAAGGAGAATAACCTTCTGTTTCAAACAGTTTGACAGAAAATACTTTTACTTTCCAAAGCAAGTTATTATTCACAAAATTCCACCAACATTTGCCAATAAATCAGGTTAATCACATCACCCATTGCATTTTTATTAAGTAAACCTTTTTTCACAAAACATTTTCTCCAAGTCAAGGACAAGTATGTGGTCCTCTTGCTAAGTGATTATCCTTGTGACAACAAGGCTTCAGAGTGATTGAAGCCCAGCAACATCTTGTCCTTTGTAGCCAACATCTGAAACTACCTGAGGCTGATCTCAGCACAACTGCAAGGTTCTTAATTGTCAAGCCTAGGCAAGTACAACAAATCATGATCCATGTACAAAAATGAACGATTCCTGCTGCTACCCTGGATCACTGATTGATGTTTTCCCTTTTTACTGCTTTCTTCCACTGCCCTCCTGTAAAATTTATCCTGTAACACACGCAAATGAACTTGGTGAAATACGCAATGAGGGAAAAGGGGGAACAGTACATAAATATTCACAGTCTCAATCAAACCATCTGAGATTTATTTTTCCTTTAAAAAAACAAACCACCTTTTCTGATCACTTCCAGATTCACAATTTGATATTATGTGAGACCCAATACTGTTTTCTGGTAGGAGAGAGGAACAAGTTAAGAAACAGCAATTTAAGGTAAGAAAATAATATCATTCCACTAGTCTGACAGTCTGATTAAAAACCAAGGATTCATATTTTCACTCTCTTTTTTCTCCATCCTGCCCTTTTTTCTCTTTTTTTTTCAGGCTGGCTGAAAAGAGTATTGTAACTTTCATCTGTATAGATTAATTCTTCTCCATTGAGGAGCTGTGACTGCAATACATGTGACTTTGCACTCCATATTGAACAGTTTATCCTCCCCCCTGTGATTTCAATAAAACCCTTGAGATCTGAGTGCTGCCTTGATTTCTTCTATTCAGCCATTTAAGAGTCAGGTGCCTTGTCTAAGCTGGTTCTGTAGGTTCCCTCTCAGCTCAGAGGGACTGACCATCTCCAGAGGGTAATTCCATCCAACTGCCTGAGACACCTGCTTCAGAAGCGTGACTCACTGCACTCATGCCCTCCTTGCTGGGTGAATTACAGATGAAACCTAAAGGACTAGCTCAGACTAGACACCTCACTTTCAGGGAGGTGAAGCCAGGCGAGATGAATCCTACCCTTTGAATATAATTTCACAGTTCACCCAAGTGATCTTGGATAATACCTCCAATTTTTTATTTTTTTTTTAAGTTACTTAAACATTAGGGTTTACTCCCCACAGGGCAAATACATTGCCCATTTGAGCATTGCAGCATCCTTTCCAGGCATGTTTCTGGCTCGTAAAATCCTCAGGTCTGAGCAGCAAATGAATGGGAGGTGACTGAGAGAGCCATTGGAAATGCAGAGGAGAATGGACGTTGTGTGCTCCATGCATCCAAGGCATTTAGATACCTAAGTCTGAGCCAAAGGGAGTTTCTGGGGTGATTCAGCTCTCCTATTAAAGATGTTCCAGTCCAGATAAATAATTCAATATTCACTGGAAAAGAGAGTTATGCATGTTCCCACAATAAAGGTGAATGCCCACACAGCCATGTGGAAAAGCTGTGATCTGTCTGTCTCTGCCCACTTAATGAATCAACAAATACTTGCTTGTGTACACAGAAGAGAAATAAATTAGTGTCTCTTACTCCTCAACTCCACTTTTTCCTGGTTTGGGGTTGTTTTAGGGGACAGGGGTTCATGTTCATCCTCCAGACAAGTCAGAGCTGGGACTTGAAAAGGGGTTTTTTACTCCCAGTCAGTGTTGGGGTGAGCAAACACCAGGAATGGGGTGAGTCACAAAAAAACAGGGGCACACATAGAAACAGCCACACAACTCAGCATAAATCACCTTTCAGACATGGTCTGAGCCAGGCATAAACAGGGACATATTTTTTATACATGTAGGCACATATAGGTTGTTCTGTGTATGTGCAGTGAGAGAAATGGAGGTGCTAAGCCCCAGGAACACTTCATCCAGAATTCAAAGGAACATGGACCTGACACAGCTGAGGGATAGCCCAAGCACCCTCAGAAACCTGGACACAACCAAAATCTGTTGATTTGCTTATGGGTAAAACTGCCCTTGCCTAACTTCAGCCATCTAATTGTTAGGTAATTAGTCCAACCTAATTGGTCAAGTAGCCCTTATAGGTAGCAATGAAAGATACCTCCAACTTTAGACTCATATTTTAAGAAAAATCAAAAGGCCCTTAGAAATGGATTGATGTCTCTCTCCATTGATCAGAAATAAACCAGGACTTTTGAATGACTAATATATAACTTTTAGACAGATTTGGGTGAAATGATCCCACCCTTATCATCTCTCTTCCCTTCTCATCCCATCTACAGATTGATGATGTGGATTGACTGGTTGATTGATTGATTGATTGATTAGAGCTTCACTCAAAAAGTTTGGGATATTTTGACAGCCTTGTCTCAAAACCTCCACAGAAGAATGAGAAAGCTCTATTCTCAGCTACCTTTTCTTAAGACAGTGATCCAAGGATTAAGAGGTTACATGGATTTAGGAGACTTGAGTCTCTTCTTCTCAAGCTTTTCTATATGGCCTTGTAAAAATAATTTAAATCATTTGCCTTGTTTGCTATACACAAAATTAAAAAAAAAAAAATTCTTTAGCCGCAAACTTTACATTAGTAAAGCAGTAATGCACCAGCTGTGGAAATATGTTCCAGGTTAGGCATGGTAAACAGTAAATATAACAAAAAGAAGAGGCATCTTGACATCTATTTTTGTGATATCATCTGTCCTACTCCCAAATTAAACCTAGCGAAGCAGGTGAATCAATAATGACTTCAATAGTAAATTAGACATGTTTTTCAAGCCTATAGAAAAGTTGTTTTGACTTGTTTCTATTTTTTTACTGAAAATTCAGGTTTCCTCCTTCCCTTTTGTTATTCATTTTTAGAATGGAGGCAAGAAATAAATGCAGTATTTGTAACATTATCATGAAGAATGAGCTCAGAGCACCTTCAAATGCTGTTTATTAAGAAGAAAACCAGGTGTTCAAATGACACCAAAGGAAAGCTTAATTCCCAAGTCTCTTAGGAGTCCAAGTGACCCTGAGGGCAGGAAGCAAGTGAATGTAAAACTACTGGTCTACAAGTGCCCCAGGAAGAACAGCACTGAACTTGCGTTTCACAAATCATCGTGACCCTGTAGCAGCACGTAAGTGACAAGCATCATTTCTAGGGCACGTCCCCAAGGGGCTGATCCTGACCTCTGCCATGTTAGTCTTGTGCAGGTGTCCCTAAAGCAACTGCAGACAAGCAGCAGCTGATTTGCATCAGGAACTTGGGAAAAAAAATCAAATAAAATCAAACCCTGCAGATTATAAACATCCATTATTTATAGTATGAGATTATTGCTCTGCTATCTCAATTTGTAAATGTGCTCACTCAGAGTTTAAACTTTTGTTTTACTACTAAAGAGCAAATAAGGCGCTTCTGGGACTAACAAAGGAAAACTAACTTCATGTATCTGCATTCAAATAAGAGTAATGTGAGATTCTGGTAGGGAGTGCAGCTGGGCTTTAGCAGCAGTGCTGTGGGGACCCCTTGTGTTCCAAAATTTAAGCAAAGAAATTTGTTCCTGTACAGGCTGTTGGTGCTTGAATTTTTAATACAAATTTCTTCCAATTCCAGTCATGTAGAAGAATCAAGTCTGCTTCTGTTTACACCAGGATAATCCTATTCCACTGTTTTCAACTATGTTATTTAATTCCAGTATCGTTGAAGACACATGAGAGGGAGACAGAGCAATGCCACCTAACAGCACCTGAGGATGAAATTTCAAAGCTATTAAGTTCCCAAATCCCTCAGTTCACTTGGAAAATCTCAGTCTCAAATAGATTTATTTAATATTTCCAGAATTTTCTGTCTTTTGTGTTCAAAAATTGTTACTGAGACACAAAAAGCCATGAGACTATGAGATTTTCAAATGAGTCACATCTTAATTCTTTCCCATTGTTTCTCTGCTTTTGAGATTTTTTTTTTCCCAAGCCCCTTGAAATGACTTAGGGATCATCGTGATTATGGCTCAACCTCCCTGAAAGGAGCAGAAGCAAAATCAGTCATAATTAAGTGTGGATGTATGAAAATAATCCAAGAATTAGTAGGGAGGTCACATTGTCTCTGTTACAACTGAGCTGTAGTGGCAAGTACTAAAAACCTGTTTCCCAGTTCTGGTGTCCCCAACTGAAAAAAGGAAAAAGGCATTGGGAATTCCAGCAAGAAGTCAAAGGAAAACAGTAAGACAGTGCTGAAGGACTGGAAAAAAGCCTCAAAGACCAAAGACACTTCAGTGCACCAAGGACACTTCAGTTTCTCATGCTCTCTGCTCAATCAAACCAAATCCTTTTAAGGATGGAACATTAACATGTTTGCTCAATGGGGAAAACTCACTGGGATGTGACATGTAGAACATGATAGTAAGTAACACAAAGATCTTTCTGGCCTCAAAGTCCATGAAATTCAGATTACTTTTTTCTACAGTCAGAAAAAACAGGATATTTTTACAATAATTATTTCTCTGATTCCCATTTTGTCACCTCATTTCTAGCACGGTTTTCAGGCTGAAAGTCAATGAGTGAATATATATATAACAAAGAAACTTAGCAACATTGATTTTAATTTACATCTTATTCTTTTTTCTCCCGTGTTATTTTATGAAGAACATTTGCATGCATTTAAAAAAAAAATCTGTTTAGGGAAAAAATATCCTGGGCCAATTCTTTTCCCTTTGAAGTCATCAACAGTTTTGCAAGGACTTCCAAGAGCCAGTCACTGGGCTGTCTACCATGTGATAGCTTGCAAGAGCTTTATTATAAGCCTGTGAACAATCCTGCCAGGACATCAAGACCAGCTGGGTGTTTAAACCTGAACATTTTGTTATATAAAATTTGGACACTAAAGTGAGCAAGGCCATAACTTCATCTAAGTCCTTGCTGTGGGGAACACACTTAAGATACACCAACTCTATCACAATGAAGGGAGTTACGCTCCAGGGAAAAAAACATAGAGGAATGAAGTTAAAACTCAATTCTAAATAATAATGTAATTTAGGCCTCCCATTCCAGGACCAAGGTGCTTAATTCCTCCCAGGACTGCTGCTGCCAGATTGCTCTAATCCACTTCCAGCTGTGCTACTGCTCCTGTGTGCAAGCATGGGAGCTTGGCTGGGAAACAGAACAAAGCATCCCAGTAAAGCCAGCAGCACTTGGAGGAATATTCAAACACACAGGGGAAATAATTCCCTCTTAAACGAGAGTATCTGCCAACTACTGTTCCCACTGCAAGTGTTTTACTCTAGGCCTGGCCATGCATATAGGCCCTGACTCAGCAAAGGCTTGAGAAAATGCATTAACTTCATCATGTCATTAACCTTGTGGACTTCAGCATGTTCTATAACTTTAAATTATATAAATACATATATTCTTTCTTTTTTTCTCTCTCTTCCTCCCTATGGTATTCTATGTCTTCAAAGTTGCTTCAACACAGATGTGTCAAAAAATTGTGCCTGTTAGTAAATTTACTGCAAGTATTTATTATTCCCAGAATGGCTGCATCTAAGACTGTTAACCAGGCATATCAAGTCCCTGCCTTGGAGAGTCTGCAGTCTGATAACATCTGGACTTACAGAAAATGTTTCTTTTGTGTTGTTTTCAAATAGCGTTTTCCACATTTCCATCAGGAAATCTTTGTTCCTCAATTAGCAAGGTCTTAGAAGATGGAAAGTTCAGAAGTGTTCCCTTGTAAGGTACATATTTCTCAGATTAAGGTTGATGGTGTGTTATCAATTTAGAAAACTGAAAACCTCTTCCTTTTAATGGCATAAGATTTCAGTTCTCAGTTTTGGTGGGTCAAAAGACATTGGTCCTTAAAGCTGTCACTGGTACCAGACAGAATATTGATGGATCTGGGCCTCCAGCCAACAGGATTTTGAGGAGAACTTTCAAAAATTTATTTCTCAAGAAAACTTATTTTGAAAACTGCTGGTCTTGGGCATTTTAGTCTTTGATTACTGGGCAGAAAGCAGATAAAGCAATTTGGGACAGACGATAAATGCAACTTGCAGCACCTCTTAACAAGTTAGCACAAAGCTACACCACAGTTTTAGTGGTCTTTATATGTGTATTTTTATAAGGAGACAGAGTGAACAGTTTTATTAACATATCATGAGTGAGTTATGTGGGTCATCCCAAATGAATGGCAATAAAAGCTTTATATCACACTCACCAACATGTATTTGGTACTTTATGTGCCACAAATGTTGCAGAAAAGCTATTTTACATATGTTTTAAAGACTGGGTATTTTTTATATTAGGGCTGGTTTTGTAAAGTTGCCAAGCACTTTAGCTACCATGAGCCCAACATTATTCAGCTCAGGGGGAGTAATAAAAACTTGTTTAAAATGTTCTGAAATAGCTTTTTTTCCTTTTTTTGCACTTCAAAAGGCCAAAATTAAAGAATCATGGAATCATCACGGAATCATGGAATGGCCTGGGTTGCAAGGGACATTAAAAGTCACCTATTTCCAACCTCCCTGCCAGGGACAGGGACACATTCCACTAGAACAACTGTGATCCTGACATGTTCCGTCATGAAGCATGTCCTTTTCTCTAAATCTATTTTAAAAGCTCTTTCTAGTCCTTCCTGGTTGTATGACAGAGAAAATTTGGTACTGTCACACCACAGGACAAATTGTGGCTTGTGCTGGGTCTTTGATTGATGTGGGGTTTGTAGTGGAAAATGGAAATTCTTCAACTAAGAAGAAAGAATAAAAAAATGTAATGGCAAGTTGATACACAGACATCACACACATATTTAAATTTTTATTTATATGGCACCCTGAAAATCTGTTCACAAAGCATAAAGCATTAATATTGATCCTGAATTAGAGTCTGATCCAAGATCCCTGTCACAGGAAACTTTCCATCAATACAAGAGCATTCAGATTTCAAACTTGCTCTGGCAAACTCAAAAGCAGCTTTGCCAGGAATTTTTCTGGGCACAGGGCAAAGCCTTTAGGCATGGAACAGGTCAGAAGGACCAAAGACTCAGGAGGATCCATATCACAGTTAGTTATAATATGACCCCTTTGGCTGAAAGAAGCCAGGCTGGAAAGGAAATGACTCCCTGACCTTCCCCACCATGGGTGGAGATGCTTTGGGGACAGATGTCACTCTCCTGCTGCTGGAGACAGACTCCAGCACGCTTATCAGCATGTCCCAGGCTGCCCCACCACATCATGAAGCTCCTACCCCTCGCTCAGGTGCCATAGGGGGTCTGATCACACAGGTGGTATTACTGTGAATACTCCAAGCTGGGGTTTGGAGTGAACAGATTTTCTGCTTATTACAAGAGGCATGTGATGGCTTCCAGGAAGGATCAGTGCGCACAATTCAGCCTATGCATATACACGTGCTGTGGGTCTGACCCTTTGCTTAGCAGGAGTAACTCCGCAGTGTAAAACTGATGTAGGGCAGTTTTAATTCCAGCCCTGTACGTGTGTGTGCATTTCTACTGCACGTGTACATACACAGCGCACTGAGAGAGACATTTCCCACCTCACACACCAAACCGCAAAGTGTGATGGAGCTACTGAAAGAGGTGAACGGCATTTAATCACATGTGAGTTAATGATTTAAATGCGCTTTTATTTTTGGCCTCTTGATGTAAATCCAAACCAGACAAGCAGAGTCCTCTGGTCAGACGGCTGGAAATTCCTCTGCACGAAATCATGTTGGTGGTCTCCCAGCTCAGCGCCTTCTGAGGAGCCGTACAGTGAAATATCCTTCCGTACCACTAATGAATGCGCCCACCCACACTGGAGCTGGTGCCCCCTAAGAACTCAATTCAAGTACAACTTTTTAAACTCCTACATGAAATCAAAGGGCTCATTCTACGAGCCAAAGAACTCGCAATTTTAGGCGGAACAGTTAATGGGTGGTTACCCCAGGTTGTCCCCTTGGTTTGGAGTACACAGTCTTGCAAGAAAAATAATAAGCAGGATGCTGAATATGTACATAGCATTCCAATTAATTAGATTTCATCCTACTCCAATGAATACATAAATTGTTGCTTCCCTGGTGACTGTACAGAACATGAGTGATTTGCTCAGCATCAACCAGAGGAACCAAAGTAAACACATAAGACCTCAGTTTACTTTCCTGTGCTCTGACAAGACCTCTTTCTCGATATTAAACAATCACTAAGCAACAAAAAACTCTCAAACTGGCCATGAAAACTTGAGCAAGAGTGCCCGGGAAATAATTTTTAAGACTACTGCAGTGAACCCTCCCAAAGACTCCTGTCCATGTGTGAATGAGCACTTGTCATTTCAGGCACAAGGGGCGAAGCCTGGTGACAACATCCAGGGAACTGAATAATCCAGTGTTGCTACTGAGACACAGATCTGATCCCACAATGAGGAGATGACTCCTTCAAACAGGCCTGTTATAAAATTATCAAGTGGCACAGGGGGTGGAAGGAATCGAGTTCTGATTGAACTGACTTGAAATAATAAATGCACACACTTTCTTTAAACACAGCTTGCCACATCCTGAGAATCTGGAATCAATTCCTTCCCTTTCAAGAAGCTTAAAAGTGGTGGGACTTTGATATGGCATGAGCATGTTTGCTTCTGGGCTTACAGCCCTCGCCAGCCCGTTCCAAAACTTTCAACGTTTTTATATTATAAGACAGAAAAGTTAGGAAAACAAAGATGGAAAAAAAGAATCAGAAATTCAGGGAACTATTAAATCAGGGCAGCCTTGCTGCCAAATACCTTTGGTAAGTAAATGAATCATGATCAATAACATACTGCCATGCAGACTTACAGGAGAAGGTTATCACCTGCTTCTGTGCCAGGCATAAAACATAACGGTGTGTGGCTAATGAAGTACTGCATGAATCCAGAAAAAAAAATTCACTATTTTTCTATGAAATGTTAAAGCATTTTTACTTCAAAGTAAATTCAACTCATCCAGAAAAAACATAATTTTTTCCATGAAAACTTTGTCAAAATTAATAGGTTACCATGAAAGACTGCTCTTTTGACAATGTTACATTTGTAAGAGGAAACTGTCTTGACAGAAAGGACCCTGTTTTGTTAAGGGGATGTTTCCGCTCTGATTGTAAAGCTGCTTGTACAAAGCTGTTTTATACATTCATATATTTGCCAGCAGAGGGTGTCACAATCTTAAAAACAGACCTACAAATTTATCCTTGCATCTGTTCATTCACATACGAGGACTCAGACACACACTAAAACAAGGATTTACCAATGTCTTATTGTCCTCACTGACTTTTCCACTATTGGGGGGGGAAAAAACCCAAAAAATTTAGTTATGTTAGCAGGGCCGTCTTGCCAGGGCCCTCAGGACAGGAAATACCGCAGTGACATGGCCAGCAGTGGCATCACCTGAATTGTGACATTTCTCCATGACCCTGGCTGCAAACTCTGCTAAGAGGGAGAGCAGCTTGGACTTTCCTTCAGTGTGTGTTAGATTCTCATCAATTCTCACATCCATTACCCTCATGCTGCATAAATATCATTAATTATCCCAACCACTTTGTGTCGCTTTTCCACAGAGACGTAACAGCCCCAGGCTGGGGTGAGAGGTGACACTGCACACACCACAAGACCTGTCCTAAACCAGTACCCTACAAGGAATGGGCACATATAGTTACACCTAAGCCACACTTCTCACAGCCAGAGACAGGCTGATGCCACAAATTCCCAGCCTGATATCCCACATGTTACTAATTCACTTCCTTGACTCCTGAGTTAAGAGAACATAATTTAAACAACTTGATGTTTGGTGCTTTAGTCACTTTGCTGTCCTGCCCCCCACCCATCCCCCTCCTTGGCCCACCTCTATTGCTAATGAAAAGAAATGAAAATTATTGTTTATATAATTATTTGGGTCCTATAATCTATTTTTGATTTACTAGCAACTCTTCTTCTATTTGTATTTTGATCACATGCAACTGATGTTCCAGTCACTGTGTGGCTTTCCAGGTTAACCCGAGCACTGGAATCAACTGGAGCCAGGAATGGAAATAGAGGATGACTGTGAGACACATATTACCTTTATCTCAGAGCTGGGAACTACAGAAATCATTTGTGATAACCACAATCAGAAATCTCTGTTCTTTTTGGATCTCACCTGCTCATGTGGAGACTTCACCTAAGTAATTACATTTTATGTTTATAAAAAGCTTTTTTTTTTCTGTCATGGAACTATACACAACTACTTTTGCTGTTATATAGGAAAAATAAAAACAATATAATATAATACAAATATAATATTACAATAGATAAAAATGACTGTATAAAATTTCTTTAACATATAAATATTATAGACTATAATATTAATAAAATAGAAAAACTATTTACTTCAATAGAAATCTTCAAGCTGTACTAGGGGAAGGCCAGGCTGGATATCAAGAAGAATTTAGTCACTGAAAGGGTTGTTAAGCATTGGAATGGGCTATCCAGGGAGGTGGTGGGCTCACCATCACTGGAAGTATTCAAGAAGCTACTGGACGTGGCACTCAGTGCTATGGTTTAATTGGCATGGCCATGATCAAAGGTTGGACTTGATGATTTTAAGGTCTTTTACAACTTTTGGGATTCTGTGATTGTATTCTATTATTTTGAACAGGGCAGCAGGACCTCTTGTAAAATGATATGCACCAGATCAGGGCTAGAGCCCCAGATCCCTTTGGAATAAGTGCTGCAATTTTATAAAAAAATATGGAATACCAATCAAAAATAAATAAGTTCATTAGGAAATATTAACACAGTGTTGCTCTGCTTTCCTCTTTGCACACAGTCTGTTCACTGCTCAAGAAATTAAACACAACTCCTTTTTGACTAACTCACTCTCCTCCATCCAAATCAGCCTTCTGGAAAAGGCTGTTGTTCAGATGAACTGGACAGAAGGTGAGTAAAACATCTCTGGAATTAGGAGACTATTCTTCCTTTGCCCTTGAAAACTGACAGCCAATTACTCTGCTGAAATTGAGGCCTGCACTGACAGTCCCAGGGACCTTACTTCATTGAGAGAACGAACACAGTTATAGATAGAAAGATCCAGTTCTACTCTGCCCATCTCTGATTTATTCTCCTTGCAGTGCAGCACTCCAGCTGTAATAAAATGAAGCTAAAAGCTTTTCTCTGCTTTGAAGAGGGAAGCTGAGCATCAGTACATTCACAGACTGCAGTGTCTGGATGAGACAGGAGCAGGAATCAGGTAATAAAAATGGAGTGAGGATGTTTGCAGGAAGCAAAGAATGTGCCTCTCCTGCAACTTAACAGCTCATCTCTAAAACTTTGGTGTGCTTAATTGTCATTTACAAGAGTGCCTAAACCAAGAGTTTGTTATACAGAACTAAGGAAAGCTCCCTTTAATCTTACTGCAGCTTCTGAAAATGTGGAGTGCTTTTAACAGGGTAAGATTCCTTATCTCACCATAGTGGATATCACACCTTGAATTCCAGCTCTGCTTATGGCCACATGCAGACACCTCTGGGACAACCATTTATCCCTGGCTGGAGAGCCCAGGGATTTGAATACTGCAGCCACTGAGAAACAAGAGCTGGGACTATGTATGTGGGGCAGCACAGCTGAAAATTTACAGTTGCACAGGAGACCATAAAACTTCCTTGTAAATGGCCAAGATATTTTACTTCCATTGTTACATCTATTTAATCTAACTCTTAATTTATCTTCCTTTTACAACTTCTTGTAAAGGTTAGCTGAACATCCCATTATCATTAGACAAATAACCCTGAGTTTTTAGCATCACTGAGAAGTGAAGCACTATAATTATTTCCTTCTGTTAACAACACAAAAATATTACAGAGGAGATTGTTATCTGACATAAATCATCATTTATCCACTTTTATCTCATGGGTCAGCCCCAGGCAATGAAATGTAATTGCACAGACGAAATGTGTGGCAGAGCTGGAACCTGCAGAAAATCTAGTGTTTTCTGAATGATACGATACAAGTCCATGGTATTCAACATGCCATAGGTCTCTGTCTGTGAAAGCAGTAATATGAGGGAGGAGGTACATCAGTGAATGACTGTAAATATTTTACTAGGTCATCTCAAGTGATAGGGATGTGTAAATCCACAGCTTTATGGAGCAACAGGAGCTCAGACTCGCTGAAATCTTGCCTCTCTGAGGGGAAAGGAATGTGGAGAAGAACAGCAATTTTATTAAGAAGACAGTGTGGGATGCATATAAATATGAATGGCATTTTGCTTCTGAGGGCCTCTTTCTTTTCATAAACAAACGTGAAGGAAAATCTGGAGCCTACAGAGTGCAATTACATTTCTTAAATTCACTTCTTTCTTTTAATTACTTTATATGGAATGTCTCAATATAACTCAGTTTATATAGCAAATTAGCTATAACATCATAATATAACATAAGACAGTCAAGAGCCTGATGGCAACATCTAATAAAGCATGAGTTGCTCTCACAGGTTTGGGTCCAGTCAATGCACACTCCTCTAAGCAGTGCCAGGGCAGAGGAGGAGGTAGCACAGGCCACCAGTCTCTTCCAGTAAGCAGTGAGGGATCCTGTTCTGGTGAGGAAACTGGGCTGTATGGACAGGAGTCATGCCATGGTTGTTGGTAAAGAGGCTACCAAACACCCTGTGGCTCTTTTATTTACTACTACAGATGCAGTTATTCAACTGTGGACATGTGAGTTGAGTCCACCTAAACAACCACCTCGAGCTGATCAGCAGCAGTACCTGGCATAATCTGAACAAAGTTTACAATAAAATGATGAGAAAATGGCAAAATTATTCCACTTCTAAGCACACAAACTCCCTGGGACATTTGGCAGTGGTCATACTCACCAGCATTATCCTGCTGCTTGGTGTTTTTGATGTATGCAGAAAATTTGGAAAAGATATCGATTCCAGCAGTATTTGATTCCCGGTGCTTAGCAGCCAGTTTGGGGTACCTGAGCAGGCAAAAGCAGTGGGGAGAGAAACAACTTGTTACCAGCATCACAGTGATGGCTACAAATATAATTTACAAGAAGAGAGAAAAACCTCCTGTGTGAAAAACTGTAATTAAACTCATTATGTCAAAACAACACCTTGGCAAGACCCTTTTAAGAGTATCTGTTATCTGTTTGTCAAGGCAGGCTTGTGGGGAGTCACCTAGGGATGGTGTCAAGACAAAGGTAATTGTACTTGTGGTTTATATAACCACCATCCAAAATCAGCCTTAAATCAGAAAGAAGCATCCGGAAAGGTGCAGGGGAGTTTGGCAGCCAGATCTCTCCATTATGAATGGCAGTCATGTCTAATCCTCTATTCTGAAAATGTACTCCAGGATGGAATATCAAGGGATGTTAGGATTAGCCAGGTGAAGGAACATAAATATTCCCATCTCTGCATTGCTTTTCATAGACATTTGGTGAAAAGGAATATATTGATTTGAAAGATAAACACAAACTCCAACGTCTTCAGGAGCAGAGTTTAGAAAATTTAAATGCCTGATCTCTTGCCTCAGGACTGGCTTATAACTGCTGATTTACTTAGAGGTAAAATGCTCCATAAGGAACCAAGCCAAATTTGATGGATTCATAGATTCTAAGGTCCAACTTACAAGCCAACTATTTATTTTTTCTATTATCCTTGTTTTAAGTCCAAACTGTTTGACTAAGTAAGGCATATCTGGTAAATCTAAACCTTTCATTGGTAGCTTTTTCATACTGAAAAAATCTGGGCCTTGTTTCTAATCTGAATTAGTTTAGTTATAACTTCCAGTTATGGGCTCTTGTCATCTCTTGACGAGAATAATGAGTACTTTTCTGCCTCCAGAGCCTCTCGTCCTCTGTAATCCGTTCCCCTTCCAACCTTCCTAACACACCATACAGCTCAGAAACCTCCAGGTTTTCACTGTAAAATGCTTTTCCTGGCACAGATGTTTTGTGTGGCAATTCTCAGCATCTATTCCAAGTTATTTTTAGCTTTGCAAAATGTGGCCACCAGACCCCTACGACTTTTTTCTAGTTCTGGTCTCCTTAATTCTGCATACAAGGGCATCCTGAAATGTGTACAGAGAAAACATTCTGCAGTTATTAGTCACATAAGTAACCTTCACACATGGAAGTCATCTCACTGAAGCCAGCAAGTTTCATAAATAAATATTACTCCTGTAAGTAAAGGTTGTAGGAAGGACTGCTTTTTAGGAACTCTTCCTAGGACATCTTTCATTCCTAGGAAATGGAATATTGACTGAAAAAAAATCCAAAGGTCTTACTTTGGAGGTGCAAGAATCTCTTCCAAGAACTCCTCAATCTTGTTAACATCTGTCTTGACTTCCCCATTAAATGTCAGGAAAGGTGGGTGGGTCCCAGGAGCCAGATTGTGCAGGTCAGCTGGCTTTCTGCAAGCAGCAAAAAAGTCATGAAATCACTAATCTTTATGGTCGGGTAGTCGCACAGATATTTATAGTTCTGAAAAAATCAGTCTTGCCTTTTTTTTTTTTCTCTCCTGTAATTTGTGGTTGGAAGACTTTGAAACTACCCCAAGCACCCTGTTTAATATAAAAACATTCCACAAGTGAGGAAAAAAAGAAACAAAACAACAACTGAACCTGAATTCCAACTATTTTGTTGTGCACCACAGGCTTTCTAGGCCAGATAAAAATCTGATTTAACTTGGAGGGGTCTTTCTATAGTGCGAACACTGGGTCATACACCTATTTTTAATTACACTGAATTTTTACCTTTTCAAATCAACAGTGGTGACATTGAACACAACTCCTTTGAGCCACAGGATCATGAAGAGACGCTGGGAGAACGGGCAGTTCCCAATGCTTTCTCCATCTATTCCAGCCTGGGGAACAGAAAGAGAGGAAAAACGTATTTCAGACTCGTTACTCATTTACCTCCCTCAAGATGGAAAATTGGATGGTGAAAGAAAAATAAGCATTTTAAAAATAACCAGCAGTGCTTGTTATTTAATATAGTTTATCATCAACACAATAATTGATTTACTGCAGGATTCAGCCTTTGTCAGGAACTCAAGGATGCATCTCCTGAGGACATCTCTAAGGAGATGTGGCCCTTGCTGATGGCAAGCAACATCCAGGGTGTTCTTTCATCTGTTCTTATCCCTACAGGACTGTCTGCCTCATGGACACAGTGGACAAACTCAGGCCCTGACTTCTGCTTTATTTAAGTCTATAGACTGCAGTTTGTATCAGCTCAATAACTGCTTCACTGCTTTACTATCTAAATCATGCACTTTAGAGTTAAACCAAAACCTCTGAACATTGACTTGTTCACATCAACAACTGCCTCAGACACAAACAGCCAGGTCCAGACAGAAATCTCCACCTGAATCCTTCCGAGGTTCAAGGCAGGTTTCAGTCACCACATTCAGTCTGTTCCTATCTCTAGTGTCTAAAGAGTTGCCTACAAACCACTACACAACAATACAAAACTGCTAGTGTTAGCATTGAGGAACAGCCCATTTTTTCCTCCAAAAATTTATGGTCCTTAGCCATGCAAATTCTAACTTTGAGCCATGGAGGGATACAAATAACACCAGCTGAACTGAGCCAAAGCTGAGGCCAAGGACAACATCCTTCTACAATAATTATGGTTGTGGCCAAAGCTTTCAGGACAATAATTGTTTTGATAGATTTCCATTTTAATTTGTGGTACCATTGTGTTTAAAAGATTCTTATAATCCTGGTGAAGCAACCAACCTTCCGGTGTTGACCCACATGGATTGCATAACTGTATTTTAAGCACAGTGTGTGTCCGAAAATGGCTGATGAAAGAGATAAGCAAATAAATGCCCTTTTCCTTTGGAGACAATATTATATTACTCTGTTGGCTCTCATAAATTTTCTCTTATTAATATTCAAGCTGTGAGGTAGCATTTCTCTGTCCTAAAGAACTAAATCCCTTCTAGTTATTGCAGCTCTGTGAAATAGCCCCAGTACAACTAGAAACATTTGAGTCATGTCCAGTTGGTACAAATTCAGGCCTTGCCTGTGAAATGTTCAGCCAAAAGATTTTCTGGTGGGCATCAAGAATCTTTCTCATGTCTTGAATGCAACTTTTGACAATTCTGGGTTTAAAAACAAATTCTACATTTCCTGTCACCAGACTACAGGGAGAGTGTAAATTCAAGGCTTGGAGAAAACCTGTCACAAAGTTCAGAGCTGTGTAAAGAGTTTTGGTCTGGGTTCAGATTCAGTTTAAGCACTCAGACTCTAGAGGTACTTGGATATAGGTGGGAACAGTCTGGCTGCAGTTTTACTTGAATTATGGATCTGCAAGTGTCTGGCACATGGCTTATGCAATGATCAACAATGTGGGTGAAAGAGTTGCAGGGCATGAGGATGAGCAAGAGAAGATACATTTCTCATCTCCCTGAGTTGTGAGTAGCCTGGTTTTGCAAAATTTCATTAAGTAAGTCATTAGCTCTGTTCTGCAAATTTCATGGCAACAGCAACAATCTCACCATGAGAATTCCAGGCACCACCATAGTGCATGCCATAATTACTGCCAAGTCACATTTTCTGATTTGGATTTAGCTTGTTAAACCATTGCCAGGAGCTTTTGACTTCTTGCCCTTCCTGAAAAGAGGCAATTGCTAAGGGAGAAAACAGCATTTGACACCAAACTTCCCCTTGGTTTTTCCACCATCTTAGTCATAAATCACAATTTCACCTTTTTTAGGAAAGACACAGGAACACAATTTCCTTGCTCCCTCCATTTGTTTATTCTCATGCAAAGATTAAGGGTTACCCAGACTTGCATCTTATATGTTCTTTGTCCTTCAAGGAATGGTGAAAAATCACCTCCAGCCCAGAGGACGAAAGGAGAGACAGAGCAGCTGAATCACAGAATCATCTGAATCACACAATCAGCTGAATCACAGAATCTGAGTTGGAAGGGACCCACGAGGATCATTGAGTCCAACTCTTAGCAAAGGACATCACCAAGAGTTACACCATGTGCCTGGAAGAATGAAAATGACAAGGAAGAAACAGAAGTGATGGACTGTGTGGGGCTAAGGGATGTAGAAGTCATCGGGAAAAGGAAAAAGATGTGAAATCTGGACAAAACAATATTGACTTGGTGATCAAAAATAAAATTAATTATGTAAGTCAAACGTGGCCTCCAACAGTGCCAAATGGTCAAAATTCCTTCTCAACATTCCAAAGCAATGGGAAACATTTATTGCTAGAGACACGTTGGGAATAGGCAGAGGAAATTTCAAAACCAAAATATAATCTAAAGAAAAAGTACGATAGGATCTCTGTTCAAAGCTCCAAGATCCGGAAGCCAGGCTCATGATTTGGGTGGAGACTGACTCATGGGTTTTGATCTCATGTGACTGGCATAACTGAAAATGCTACCACAAATCACAAGGCAAACTGGTGACAGAGAAGGGAACAGAATCAAAATCTCCCCAGCAACACAATTTATCCATTATATTCAGCCCTTTTTCAGTGTAAATTATAGGCAAGGCTCTGTCGGTTTTGTAAACCCTTTCTCATTGCTTCTAACAGCAGTCAGTAATTCAATGTTCAGCACTCAAAAAGAGAAAAACCTTAGTAGGTAACAACTTCAAAGGCTTATCAGAGTGTTTTGAGATCCTTGTGAAGTCTATTAACTACCAGGAGGAGATGAGAAAGAAAACTTTCCAGGCTTAGTCACTCTGAGCCTCAAAGAAAAACAGCTTTCTTATAGCACCCCAGTAGTGCCTAAATACAAACCTGTTACATATTTGTCCAAGGGTAAGGGCTCAGAAAGGCAGGAATTAAATAATACCTTCATCAAGATCAAGAACTCAAGCAGTGGATGGAAAGAAAAGAACAAATAATTGACAAGTTGGAGAGCCACCATTTATCCCTGCTGTTTTTCACAAAAGCTTTCTCATGCAGCTTCCCTGAAACACAGTAAAAGTGATGAAGCACTTATAAAATTGAGCAAGTTGGTGACATATGCACTCTCCCTGCCAGTAATATTGGATTTTTCTGATATAATGATTGCAACTAGGGACAGTACTGACAATTCAGAATAAAAGATTGCAGCTAGGGACAGACTTGAGGCTTTGTGGGCACCAGAATAAAGGAGATAGAGTTGTTAAAGTGCACTCCCAACTGAGAAGATTCTCACCTGAAAAGGCAAATTCCCATAGAGACCATGGAAAAGTATAATAGATTTGAGGATTTGCTGGGTGAGACTCTTTGGCCAATCATTACTCACCCCACTGAAGTTTAACTCAGGAGGAAAGGGCCCAAGGGACGGTCTCCTGTGTGGGCAAGGTCAAGATGCACATCTGAAAGATGAATCTGTACACCCTTCACTTTGACTGAATCCACTGAGTGTCTTAGTTTTAAGTAGGATGAACATGGACCCCAACAACAGAAAAGACTGGAGTTTGTGGAAACAGAATTTCTAGAGACTTGCATTTCTCTTTCTTGGAAACAGCACCTTCTGCTCCCATTGCTTCCCACAAACATAATTTTATTAGTTACCTACTCAAAAAGTATGCTTTTCTGCTTAGTCTCCAGCTGTTTCTGTTCTTCACACCAAGTGATGCAAGGTCCTGCCCTGGAACTCAGTATAATCACAGCAGGAAAAGCCTACTGTCAGACCAGCTGCTTCCCTCTGTCTGAGTAACGGCAAGAATGAACAACATGTTCTCCTTTATTAATTATAAGGTGCTCCTCCTTAAATAGTTCAGCTATTTTTAGTGAATTAATTAAACCTTAATGACATTTGTGTGTATGAGTGGGGGCTGCATGAAAACATTATTAACTAACAAAATTTAGGTGGTTTCAGAAGAGAGAAAAAACAGTCTCAGTGATTTTATGAACTTGTGTCAAGTATTTTTGTGAAGTCATGGCAGTACCAAAAGCCTCCAACCACTGCACAGCACAGCTGAACGATGTGAACAAGGAGTTCTTCTCAAGTTCAAACTAATACTTTGCTATAAATGAAATAACTGGAATAAATTTCCATACATATTCCAAAAATATTCCAACTGGGACATGCACAGGGACTGCAATACACACAGACAACTGTATATTATTTTAACTAACCTTAAGGGAGTAAAAAAAGACAAGTTCCAGTTTTTTCCCAAAATACAGAACTTTAAAGAAATACACCATAAATAATAATGACTAAGCATCTAGCTTAAAAATGGCAGCACTGGAAAGAATTGCGTATGGCAAAGCACTGTGGGTTTTCCAGGCAAATAATGTATTTGGGTTTATCTATCCTTCTTTTCCTTTCATTTCACTGCACTGAGGTCATTCTGCACGTGGTCCAGGGGTCTGTTAGACTGTGGGGTAAAGCAAGGAGATATTTTTGATGACATTAAAATACATTTCTTTTTCAAAAGAATTTTAAAGTTAACAAAAATAAGCAGGCTAATTCACCTCAATGTTTCCCAGTAAGGATTTAGGAGGGATTTGATTTCATCATCCCTACAATCAAACTTAAGGCTCACATTACACATGGTTACACCCTCTCTGTTTTAAAACTGGGAAAGCTCCTGCCTTTTGACACTTACTCTCCTTACGCTCAGAACCCAAAGGGGAAGTGAAAATCCTATTGGAAACGCAAAGCAGGCCAGGAAATATCCTATTTATTGTGCTATTAAGAAAAAAACCCCTGTCTTAGTAATTATACCACACACACAATAGCACAAATCTCTCCATTGTAGGGAAAAAACATGGGTTGCAACATGAGATCAGACATGCCAAGGTATTGCTTTAGTAAGGGTTATTTTTTTTTCCATATTCTTGTCTTTTTTTCTTTCCTAACTTCTCATCCAAATGCAAAAGCCAGCGAGCTTTTTGGAGTGCCACCAACCAAGAGGCAAGCTAAGAACTGTACATTCATAGAGCAGCACTGGTAGGTCTTAAGTAAGAAGTAAATCTCATTTCACAAGCCCTGTATATCACAGGACACTCATGTTGACTGTGGCTCTGGTTCAGAAAAGCATTTAAGCATGTGTTGAAATACATCCCAATTCAGAGGAAGTATATGCTTGACTTTAAGCATGTTCTTAAGTCCTGTTGATTTCAATAGGACTTAAGCACATACTTAAGTACTTTCCTGAGCCGGGGCCTATAAAAACAATAATAAATTTGCTGTGCAGCATTTTAATTTCATTGGACTTTGCCTGAGATTTCATTTTGCTAGGAGAAGCTGTGGGCAGCAGCCTTTGGAGGGAGGGCAAGATAGAGCAGAAATGTATTCCTAAGCACACACACATGGAAAAGGACCATGTGCATATATGTCAAATAAAAATAGAGCATTTGCCTGAAGGACTGTCAGGGTAGTAACAAAAAAAAATGTAGTGGTGAGATTTTAGCCAGCTCCCCAAAAGCCAGCCAAAATGCTGTCCAAGTTTGGCATTACACACAGGCATATATTTTAGATGTACATAAGCTGAACTGGTCTGTGCTGCCGGCCAACATGAGGGGAGTTGGCTTCTCACACTGGGTTCCAACCAGCTGAGCAGCACGTCAGCAGGGCTGAGGATCTCCAAGGAGATGTCACTGCACTCTCAGACCTCTGCAGCTTTGGAAGAGATGCATTTGTACTCTTGAGACATTCAAGACTTTCAGAAGATGAAATTGCAAGTTGGAGACCCCGTGGGCATTGTGTAGCTAGGACATAACAAGTATTATCCACAGGTTTGGTAAATCATGATTTTTCAACTTTTTTTTTATATCCACATGAGGGGCAGCATGAGCAGGAAGGGATCAAACCTAATAGGTTCCTTCTTCCAGAGAATCCTTGCATGACGGCTGAGGATATTCACAGTTAAAGACCAGATTCATCTGCCACATCAGCTGAGGCCCTGGTAGCAGAACAGCTGAATGCAGGGAATCAACCTGCACAAATAGGTCTCAGTTAGCTCAAGGGCTTTGCTGGAGCCAGTGGCCACTGTATTTTCTCTTGCATGAAAATAAGTTTTGCTCTGTAATAAACCTTGTGATGTCTGAGAACTCCAGTCAGTCATGTGCAGTTTAGATTTAGAAAACTACAGACTAGACATGGGTGAATGGTCTGATCACATGGAAAGGATTCCGTACTATTCCATCACCTCTTCTGCTTTCTTCTAAAGTTCCATGACTCGACAAATATTAGTAGAGTAGAAGAGCTGGTCTGACACCCTAGAACATGATATTATTTTCATCTAATTTATATTTGTAGATCTGTTACTTAGCTTTGCATGTGATCAACCTAATGAGAATTTAATATTACATAATCGGAGGTAGTGGGAACTGTAATGAAACTTCCTACACCAAATATATACATATATATATATATATATATACATATATATATATAAACACATATATATAAAAAGTTTGGTACCAAATTTTTTTTTCCAAGGGACCATATTCCAGCCTGCTCTGCTGTGAGGAACTTTTGAACACCAAGACTGACTTTCACAGAGTGATATATAGGGGAAAAACCCCCAGAAGAGTGAGAGTCATTAAGTGACACCAGCAGTACTGTAGAAAGAAATCACATAGAGCATGTATTTATATTATGTCAATGTCAGCAAAATACAAGCTAAGGGTTGGGTGCTAAATGCAGGCTGACATTTTCAGAGTTTTAGATCTTGTGAGACAATTTGAAGGCAGCTGACTTCTCACAAGTATCAACTCTCTACACTTGGCAAATCACGCCACAAGCCACCCAAAATGAAAAGCTTATTTTAAAAGCCTCAGTAAGAGGAAAATATCACTGACCATGAGTTTCTTGAGCAATTAGACAAAAAATTCAAACTGTTTGAAAATAAAATCTCCATTGGAAGAATATTCTTTGAGGAGCTCACTTGGAATTTGACAAATCCCTGATGGAGGTGCATAAATGCTTTGGCCATATCACCTTGGGGAATATACCTGGAGTTGTGGTCTTTGGCCAGCACCAAGGACAGGCAGGGTGCTGGGACCACACAAAGCTGGAAGGTCACAACATGCAGCTCAGCAGGACTCACAGGGCTGCCAGCCCACCCAGCAGCCACAATGTCCTTTTAAATTTACTATTGCAGTTTCCCTCCTCACAGAAAACCCACCACAGCCTCTGTTCAGTAATACTGTGAATGTTTTAAAAAGGTTTTTTTAGACTTAGTGCAATTTAGAGCAAAATCTTGAAATTCTTCAGAACCAAAAGTTGCCATTCTTGTCATAGCTGTTGACAGCAGATTGTGCACAAAGTTCCTGCGTTTCAGAACATAGTGGACTGAAAATACAGGTGTTTCATTCTTGGCTTGATGGACAAATAATAATAATAATCCTTTACATTTCTTCCTGAGCCTTTCCCAATCTAAGAAAGCAACTGTGCTCCCATCACTCACCAGGATTCTGGCAGAGGATCCTGGGTACCCACATCAGCCAGTGGATGCCACAGACAACAGCTTTTAAAAGCTTTTCTTTTTGGGGACCCATCAATAATTGATTGTGAGTGGGACACCAAAGGAACATGAAAAGAATTCAAGAAATTCCAGATATATAATTTTAACATATAGAAAGATATCGGAACAAATGAGTAATAGTAACTCACAAGTGAATGTGGAAATCTAAAGTTGATAAAAGACAATATGGACACATCAGGAACAAATAACATGTACAAACCCAAGCAAATTTTGTTCTCTGCCAGGTTTCCCAACACTTTGGGAAGGAAAGAAGCAGCAGGTACCTATAGCTGAGCTCTGTAAGATTTATGACATCAGATCCAGACCATATTTAAGAAAATAAGGAAACAAGACCTGCATGAAACCTCTGCAAAGTGCTTGTACGAGTAGTTGAAAAAATACTTATGGAGCAGCAATAATCAGCTTTCTGTTAGTGCATAAACACATAACAAACAACGGTACCATAAAGGTCTGTGACAAGATGAGTCATATTTAATGTTTCCATTATCAAAATGGAGGAAGGAACAGACAGAACCTTACAAAATTTCCTAACAACAACAAGCACTGAGAGGTTACTGGGATTTCCCAGGAGAGGAGTAGACTCAAAGTGATGCTAAGAAGTTGGAACAAAGTGTCTGAAATCACTTAAATGAAATTCAGCAAAATAAACCTCCTGGTGTAAGATGTGAGAAAAACAAAACATAACATACAAAATGCAGGATGGGGAATAGCTGGTGAGGGCAAAGCGAAGGAGGTTTTACGTAAATCACAATGTGAATCATCAGTCTGTGCTTCTACAGGAAACAGCAACAAGATAATGAGATGTACACATGTTGTTCCACTACAACATAACAGTACTCAAGTCTGTATAAGACTGCTTCACAAAGAGGATGATGATCCATTGTTGTTCATGCCCACAGAGGATGGGATTAAGTATTTTGTTCAATTTGCAACAATAAACATTTAGGAGGGAAAAAATTAGTGTAATTATAGGACTAATGAAACACAAATCAGGCTTTCTAAGGAGGTTGTGTAATCTACATCCAGTGGAGGCTTTGAAGAAATCAAAAGAAGCTGGTAAAACTGGTCTTGATTTATTTCATCCTGCTGCAGAACAGAGAGAGCAAATAGGATGTTTTAAAAATCCTTTTTAGCACTATATATTAGTGACTCTGACAATAAACCTGGTTCTGCTGCCAGTGCTGGATGCTTGGTGGCACAGACTTTTGCTTCCCTCTGACCTGCACAGGATGAAGTCTGGCCCCAATGAAATCAATGGCAATTTTGCCCATGACTTCGACAGGACCAGAATTTCACTCAGAGGTTTCATGGCCAGAGGGGACAATTATCATAATCTTTCCTGACCTTTTGCATCATACAAACATAGATTTCGCTCAGCCTGTAGCCAACATCTTGTGGCTGAACTAGAACATGTTTTGGCAGGGTTTTTGGGAGAGGCACATGCCTCACATAGAGTGGTAGTAAAATCCCCTCTAGCGTTGCCTGTTTGTATTGCAGGGAGCAGCTCACACTCAGGGAAGTCAACATCACATTTCTGGGCTTTTCCAAAAGGTACCTAACTTGTCACATCACTTATACATGCAATCTTTTTTTTCTTATCTATCAGTTGTATTTATGCACGTGAGTTCAAGTACTGGAAGGTACCTTAGTGATAAGATTTGGGGAGTCAGGACACAGCAGTATTTAGAAAACTGTCACGATTGTAGTAAAATTCAATAGAGATGCTGAAACATCAGCTACCATTGGATGCAATGGTGCATCTCATAGGATAGTGCATCTTTTGAACAAGAAAGTCACAAATCCTTTTTTTAAAGACAAATAAACTTAGACAAATAAACATAGTGGTTCTGGTCGTAAGGGACCTTAAAGATCATCTATTCCCAACCCCTCTGACATGGACAGGGACATCTTCCACTATCCCAGGTTGCTCCAAGCCCCATCTGACCTAGCCTTGGACACTTCCAGGGATGGGGCAGCCACAGTTTCTCTGGGCAACCTGTGCCAGGGCTTCACCCCCCTCACCAGGAAGAACTTCTTCCTAATATTCAACCTAAACCTGCTGTCTTTCAGTTTTAAGCCATTCCCCCTTGTCTTGTTACTCCAGGCTCTTGTAAATATTTTCTCTCCATCTTTCTCGTTGGCCCCTTTCAGGTACAGGAAGGATCTTGTTCTGCATGGTATTGATACCAGTGCCTGTTCATGCTCTGCATATCCATAAGGCAGCTCCTTCATTTTGGAAGCTTAAGTCTGCAGGATCTTATTAGGGTTTTTGCCTTTAGGTGCCACACTCATTAATATGTTATATTCTAATGGTGGATGACCCACCCCTGGAAATGCTTAAGGTCAGGCTTGACAAGGCTCTCAGCAAATTGATCTAAAAATGTTCCTGATTACTTCAGGGGAATCAGACTAGATGAACTTTGAAATCTCCCTTCCAACTCAAAATATTCCATGATTCAGAGACAATGTACTAATGAATGATTCTAATTCCATAACAAAAAATATTCCCACTAAATTTTCCACTGACTTCAATGAAAATGGAGTCATACTTTGGATTCACTAGTTTCTTCCTAATAAATTATTAAAACCACAAGTGCTCTGAAGAAAGAATTTGTGAGTAACTCTTACTTAGCTATTCACAGAGCACCACTTTTAATACTTTCAGATAGTGATGATTCCATACCCTGAAAGCTAATTAGACACAAAAAAACAACAACCAACATTTCCCCGTGGGAAAGTTGCATAAAATAAAACAAGAGATAGATCAGTGTCAAAAGGTGTCATAGGCAATGCAAATTCTAGCCACATTATTCCTGTTTCTAGTGGAGATCAGGTGCAAATACAGGAGTTGTTTCTCCAAAGCAAGATCCATGCAGAGTTCCCATTACAGTACCAGAATCCTGCATGTTTTTCTTGTACCAGAATCTTGCATGCTTTTCTTGTAAGAATTAAATCTGGCACATCTGGAATTTGAATGTCTGTTAAAAATCTCTGAGCCAGGGGTAGTAATCTAGTCACACAGCATATTCTGCAAATGTTGGTGTATAGCAGCCAAATTTCCATGCCTCTAAGCAGCATATCAAACTAACAAATAATAACAGCAGCCAGGTGCTGAAAGTCAACACTGAACCTGAAATAAGATCCAGGGCTGAATTATTTATTGAAATTCCATTACTTTATTTGCAGTCTTAGAAAAGAGAGTCACTTGCAGGCACTGCAAATAAAGTTCTGGCTGGTGGGTGTTGCTGGTAAGGGCATTTACCATATCAGCTGATCCCATAAAGTATCCTCAGGAGTCTCCTTTTTTACCTTATTTACATCATAAAAATACTGTTCCTCTGTGACTCTGAATGGGTTAAAAGAGCAATTGGCAGCCCTCAGGAGGTGTCCAGAAGTGGGCAGGACGAAGCCTTCCTCTCTTCTTTTGCATCTCCAAAATTCGCAGCCCTGCAGAGGACAGGGGAAACCTCCATCCCAAAATGTGATGAGTGTTTCTGACTTCCACCAAAAGCAGATCAAGCTGTGCTGCAAAGCACCAGCAAACCACAGCCCCAAACCAGCCTTTGATTTGCTGTTTGCACCTCGGTGTGACTTCCAAATGCAACCCACAATCACTCCAATAAACTAATAATCGATACAATATTACTGGTATTTGGACTGAGCCTGAATACTCTGTGAATAAAAATGCCTTACAAATAAATTTTCTGCTTTCCAGCCACTCACAGAAAAATAATTACAGAGTTCAGTATTGAGGGGATTCTTTTTTCACTTTTAATATTTTTTCTTCCTT
Source organism: Brachypodius melanocephalos (assembly GCA_013398615.1). Lineage (NCBI taxonomy): Eukaryota > Metazoa > Chordata > Aves > Passeriformes > Pycnonotidae > Brachypodius > Brachypodius melanocephalos. The sequence continues at coordinate 17,363,477 of VZSR01003806.1, read as the reverse complement.
GCTGCATTTGCTCATCTGATCATCTACACAGACATGAAGTTGTATTTAGCCATTAGAGGGGTGTTGCACTACAAGGCAGTCTTTTCTGATGCCACTCTCTCTGAATATTTCATTAAACAAGAATCAGAGAGCAAGTTCTGAGTTTATAAATGGAAATACCTGCAGTGAAAACAAGACTCTAAGACATAGACACAAACAGCAAGTAAATATTCCTTGGGACTTAACTAAAAGCAAAACAATTTGTGCATTCAGTATCAAATTATGGAGAAAATAAACAGTGATGCTTTCCTAAAGTATCCTTTTAGGTTCCTTTTCCTAAAAGCTACTGAGAAGTTTTGAATAAGTGCATTTATTAGTAAAAGTAGAATTTACAATTTTTTTTTTAAGTATGGGCTTCTGAAATTAATGTATGATAAATGCTGTAAACAAAAAAAATAGATCAATGAGAGGCGTTTGGAACACATTTCTTGTTTACTCAGTATCTCAATGCAGGCTGACTTCTTAAATTCCTGTGTCTGTACTGTTTCGGTCAGTTTGAAATGCTTTAAAACTTCCCATAGCAAAGAGTTTTGACAATTTTCTCAAAAACAAATTTTGACCTGATGCTCAGCGTGAATTTCTTCTGATTTCATTTTATCCTGTTATACAACATGAAAAAAAAAAACAAAACCCTACCCAAAACCTTAACTAAGTTTAATTCGATGCTATTAATTAAAATAATCAATTGCACTTTTTCTAGCACCTCTTCACCTCTTACTGTCCTTTTGTTTCTGGGATTCTTGATCATGCTGTCAATTCCAAATATCATCTTTATTTTTTTTTTTATTCTTATCACTCCTAAGTCCCTCGTGCCCCAAGTGGAGCAGCCTCCAAAAAGTCCAGCAGTGACCCCAGCATGTCTTCTCCATCCTGTTCTTTCCTCTCACAGCTTTCTCAGAAGCAATCAGTAGCCTTCTTCCCAAAATGTCTCTTGCTCACACTCTTCTCTGTACAAGAAAATAATCAGTTTGTTGATTTTACTTCATTTTATTAAATATTTCAGCCATATTCCTCATTCCCAGGCTTCAACGATTTGGTGACCACAGCCCTGAGATCTGCCCCCAGCTCCCATCCCTTTCTGTGGCCCTGCATTCTGCTTCTCTGACACTATCACCCAGCTGCTTTATTCAAATTAAACAAATCCCTTTCTATATGGTGGAAATGGAGGGGGACACAAGGGCCATGCCCTCTAAATCTCCTCACCCATTTATTGTTAAGTTCACAAGAACGTGCCACCTTCTCTGGAGATAATCCAGGGTAATCAGGTAATTCAGAAATCAGCATTTGGCAAGAGAATTTCTGAACATTTTCTATACATTTGTGTAGAGCTGGGCCTAATTCCCTCAAGCACCTGAATAAGATCTGAAAATAAGCTATTTTTTAATCTTTACTTACAGTTCACTCTAAAATGGAGATTTTTTTTTTCCTATTATTGTAAAATGTCAAGCGCACACGGGTGGTCTTCAAAAAATAACAAGTAAGAGAAATCCTATAATTTCACACTTCCAATGAAAAGCTAAACATCTGTTAGTACAAAATCCCTCTTTCTGGCAGCATGGCACAAGGTGATTAGTACTAACACTGCACTCACTTTCAAAGATCCTGGATATGTTAAATAAATATTCAAATAATTTTTAGTAAGTAAAATAATTAATAATCCTTGGTGCCCAGAGTGAAATAGATGACATGGGACTAATTATAACTTTATAAAGTTTATATAACTTTATAAAAATGTCTATAACTTCGTATAAAAGTTACTTAACTTCTTCAAAGATCTTATCTTGGCCACATCCTTCCCCAGCTCTTCAAGGTTGAACCTGAGGAGCGGTCTACAGTCAGCATTGTTAAGATTTATTCTTACTGTTGAATCCTCTCTTCTGAGATAAACTCTGAATCATGAGGCCATTGAGCAGAGATTGTGCTCAGTAAGAGAATGGGGTGTCCCTACAGGCACAGGTCATAGGGCTGCTGGTGCCAGTGAGCCAGGATGGGCAGTGAATACTTCCCACTCTGAAACAAGTCTTCCCACTCCGATATTCACCTGTCTTTTTTAGAGACTGAATAGCATGAAGAGTTACGGAGTGTTTAGAGAAACGTGTAATTGAAGATTCGTAAATATGAAATTGAAATATGTAAGAGAAGAACTCATTCGTGCACTCTGAGGAGCTCCTTGTGGCTCCATCTTGGAGTACAGACTGAGTACAGCATGCTTAATAGAGAGAAAACATCATTTTTGAACCTCAAGCAAGACCCAGCCCCAGGACTGGATCTAGAGCTTAACTGTGAGACTCAGGGATATCATTTCAAAAAAGAAAAGAAAACCAAAAATTCAAATTCAGCTTATCTTGGTACAAGAAAGGGCAAAATAGAATTCCTTTTCAAACTGCATGGGTGAGAAAACACTCAAAATGAAAAGTGAATTAAAATTAATCAAATGCCAATTGAAGACTGAAAATAGACTTAATAATTAAGGGCATTGTTGCAATGGATCCTCTTGGCATGTCCTGAGCATTTAAAATAACTAAGCACAGAAAAATAACTAAAACTGCCATTCTGAGAGAACCTAGAACCTGCAAGAATATTCCATGATTCAACCCCTCTTCATTCAGGAAGCACTTTTTTAAAAAAGTACTATAAATGAAATAAACAAGCAAAACAGGTCTCCAGTTGCACACTGAATCAGCAGCAATGGCTCATCACAAAACACAGGGCAGTGAAAGAAAATAATTTCCCCCCATGATATGCATTTGCATCTGTTTGAAGTTGCCCATTCAGCAGCGAAAAGCAAAAGGAAAGCAGTAACACAACGTGCCTGTTGACCCACACAAATTGAGTCACAATCTAGAAAAACACCGGCAACAATAGCGATGATCCATCAGGGCTGGTTTCTCTGATTTCCACTTGTTTGGGACAATACACAGGTACAGGCATGCACCAGCACACAGAACAATAGCTAGATGCCCTGGGTGTCAAGGTTCAGGGTGTTTATTTGGATGTTAAAATGTCGTGAGGAGGACAAACTTGGCAATCCATACAGAGAAGCACCAGCCCAGCCTGAATATTCAATTCAGTATTTTGTCAGGAGTTAATCCACGATGATTGGGTAGCTTTTACAGTCACTCATCTGTATAAAGGGAAAAGAGAGGATATTTTATGTGGACATGCCACTGGAATACACAGATATGAAAATGGATGTTGGGGCAAACATTTCATAGAGAATGAAGCCAAGGCACAGAGTTATGGCATGACTTAGGCAGTGACAGACAGAAAGGGAATTCCACTCTTGTATCTCCCAGTTTAGCTCTTCCTCATCTCATCTTCAAGGTCTGACCTGTACTGACACAGCACTCAACTGCTTGGCCTTTGGAGGCCCTTCCAAAGTCCGGCCCTTGCATAACCAGGTATGATAAGCATATAAGATAAGCAATCCCATATCTAGCCAGCACCTAAATTAATCACATTCCATTATCACACCCAGGATACGAACACAGTCTCTCAGCATCATTTCTGTCAGACTGGCCTCAACCAAATTTGTGCTGCCATTCAGGGACACAGAAAGCAAAGATTCCTTCTGTGCTTATCCAAGCTCTGTTCTGCTTTGTCAAGACCTCCTCCATAGCAATGCCCTGCTGGTTTGCAGATTTTTTGGTGTGTTACTCCTTTATTGTCCCTAACTGTGTGTGCTTCATTAAAGCATATCTAGTCTCAATCTGAAGCAGAGGCAGAACCACTTCTTTGGTGGTTCATCCCAACAGGTAATTACCTTTATGATAACTATTAAGCCTACTCCTAATCTGACTTCATTTGACCTTAACTATTAATATGTTGCACAGAGAAGTTGTGAATTCCTCATCCCTGGAAGGGATCAAGGCCAAGATGGATGGGGCTTGGAGCTACCTGGTCTAGTGGTAAGTATCCCTGCCCATGGCAGAAGGATTGGAAGTAGACAGTCCCTAAGTCCATTCCAACTCAAACCATTCTGTGATTCTCTGTCTTGTTATACTTCTTACCACTGTACTAAAAAGACCCCACAGACACATTTAATATTGCATTCAAGTGATGTTCGCTCTTTTAATTAAAGGAGGAAGGCTGCCTTCAGGATGGCAATCTTAAGTAATTTTTAAGCCTTAAGATTATTCTTCTCTACTGTATTTCCAATGTCCTAACACACATAAGCTCTGTGTGTTGTTTAAAATAGCCAGTCAAAAGATAATCTAAACCTCAACCCATCCCTACTAATAGCAGTGGCAAAAAGAGAACTTAAAAATGCACAGCTGGGATTAGTATGATTTGTGTGTTTGTTATTGGGCTATTTACTGTGAATTTCTAAGCCTGAGTGGCACATGAACACTTTATCAGTCATGCTAAGTGCTGTACAAAATGCAAAGGACACAAGAGCTTTGACTAAAGGACAGAGCATAGAATCAAGGTGAAGTTCTTGCTGGTCCTCCTTGCACAAGGCCATGGCTTCTCAGCTCCTCCACCTGTGAAGTACTGACCATGACTGTACAATGCTTTGGAAATGTTATAAAAAGGCATCTGTATTTATTTTTTACCTCAGGAAATGGGTTTTGCAATGAGAATCAGAGGTGGCTGCCAAAGCAGATAGCAGCCTGCACAGCCTCCTTTGCAGATCTGGGATCTAAGGATTCTTAATTGTTATCAGCATCCAGGAAGTTTGGAGAATTTCTAGTGTCACCCTGTGTTTTACTACTAAGAATTAAAAAAAAAAAACCAAAATCCAACACTTCCACAAAAAATCCATCTTCTGAACACTTAAAACTGATGCTAAACAGTCTTTTCTGAATATAGCTGCTGAACTCAGCTGTCAGATATTTTCTGAGATGGAGCAGACAAGGATTAGCTCATCATACTTTCAACTGCACTGTGAGCCTGCAGTAGCACAGTCTCTTTGGAGATGATGAGCCCTTTTCCAAGAAGTAGAGTATTACACTTATGTCTTTACCAGCAGCAGAAGTTAAAAAAAATTATGTCTGCTTTAGTATTTTCTTGGTTAAGAGAACAGAAACTAAAGCCATACCTAAATCAAGCAAATTTTCTCTGTGCATAAACCCCATTCCCAGAATCATGAAAAGGTTTTAACACCTGACATATTGGTGAATGGTGAACTGACTCATGATATGTTTTTCTTAGACCAAAGGAAACAAAAAAATTGGACAGAGAAGTTGTGGATGCTCCATTCCTGAAAGTACTAAAGGCTAGGCTAGTACTAGATGAGGCTCCGAGCAACCTGGTCTAGTGGAAGGTGTACTTGCCCATGGCAGGGGAGTGGGAATTACATGATCTTTAAAGTCCCTTCCAACCCAATCCATTCTTTGATTCTATGAAATGCAAGAGAAGCAAAAGAAATAGTTAAGAAATTACTTTTTTACAGCAGGATTTACATAAAGAAGGGGGGAGGGGGAGAGGAAACTACTATTCCCATATAATATCCTTGCAAGTTTTATAGAATTTAAAGTAAATGAAAATCAGTTTCAGCCTTGAATATTAGTCCTCGAGCATTCTAATTACCTTTTGCAGCAAGCACATATAGGTGAATGCCATGGGCTTCTGTCATCTGCACTGCACACAAAATTAGCCTCTATCAAGATGAGGATTTAGAAGAGTAAATTGTTACTATCTGAGCAGCTTTATCTTTAATATAATGTCCTTTACACCAGAGTAGCTATAGCAGGGACAGTTTCAACTCCTACTGTCCTACAGATGCATTAATACAACACAGCTCTCCTGAAATGCATTTCAATTAGTGCTCTATTTCAGTTTTATGAAGGGTTTCCAGAAATACATAAAAATGAGCTATTTTAATGTCTTTTGGAAATCAAGTGCACAGGGACAAAAATTGGAGAAGCCCTTGAGCTCTAGATATACAATATCTCTTAAGAAGTAACCAGGCTACTTTGAGGACCAACACAGAAATCATGGGGATTATAAGACTGGTATAAATTTATGAGTCTGTTTGTGTGAGAACATGCAGAAAAAGCAGAGAAGTTGGTTCTACAGAAGATGCAACACATGCACAAATTTGGCACCAGAGAAGGACCGGTTTCAGTATTTTATCAAGGTGAGGAAAGCCTGAAAAAGTTATCTTGGGTCACTGAAGTAGGCAGAAAAGCACAAAAGTAAAGATATCCTGCAAAGAATTTGGGTCAAAACCTGGAAATATTACTGAACTTAATATGTAAAATTTGTATTGCTTTTCACAGTTTGATTAGAAAAAATGACAAAAATCAGAATGGTGGAAGCTGTGTTGCTGCTTTCTATTAAGATAAAGTGATGAAGTGCTCATTTGTTCTTAGAATGGAAAGTCAAAAAAAGTTGATTTGGATTTTCACAACACTGGGGCCATTTTAACATGGCAAAGCTTTGCTATGATGCGTTAAAGAACTATATCTCAGGGGCTTTGTGATCCAATCTCTTTTTTGAGCACATCTCTTATGACACTGTACCCACGACATTTCTGTGGTGCATCAGAGTCACTGAATCAAAGAATAATATGTATTAAATCCTGGAAGATCACTTCAGCAAGTGAAAACCACCAATAATAAAATATAGATACGTACAGAAGAGTAAAATCTTAAACGCTTTAAAAAATAAGTGAGGAAATTATTCTCGAGAGGGACACAATAATACTCATTTACAAAGAATCTTTAAATTTAAGAGAGACAGAGTAAAAAGTCCTATGGACTCATCATTCAACATTTATGTGTATACTGGCAATAAAGTTATGTAACAAACAGCAATTACATGCTGTAAATGCAATCAGTTAGATTAAGTTCTACCCTTAGATATTATTAGATAAAATTACTGGCTTTGGAACTGCAAAACACAGCTGGATACAGTTTGAATTACTTCTGTTCCACTGTAATAATTTCCAAGTCTTAAGTTTAATATAAAAAATCATGCCAGGAATACATGATGCTGATTAGATTCCTCAGAAGAACAAAACCCAGATTTTTTAACTCATAGCTCCAGATGAACATATATATCCCTGCTACCCCATCTAGATGCGTTTTACTGCATGTCAGCAACACAAAAGTGCAAAAAAAAATGCAGAGAACAAGAGATAAGGAAGTAAAGGTAATAAGAAAATTTCCACGTGAAATTTTACCGTGTCAAACAAATCACTTCAAGCTATTTACAAAGTACCTACTACAGCACTTTAGATACCTGCTCTGATTTCCTACATCATGTAAGATTTATAATCCAGCACAAAACCAAACCCTTCCTTATCCCAACTGATTCTCCCTGGCTTTAAGTCAACCTTAGCTAAAAAAAAAAGTTTATCACTGAAACCTTCTATTATTCATGTATAAAACTAACACATAAAGGCACAGCCCTTTAACTTCTGTCTGACTCTGTTAAAAATGAGTAATTTGAAAAATCTATCAGAGCCCCTAGCTGAAAAATGGAAATACTACTAAGAAAATGTTTCTGTTATCTCTTTGCAGCACTGCTGGGATTATTTTGCTCATATCTGCTACATTTTGAAGAATTATGTGCCACACAAGAACTAAGTGATATTGTTGCTGTGATGATCAATGTGTTCTCCTAAACAATCCTTACAAACTCTTCCATTAAACTCTATTTGACATAGGCAGGTGGATTGATACCAACATTAAATCCTGGAGCACAGGCAGACGCACTTCCTGCTGGCTCTCTTGGAAAGGGTCCCTGTGTATTTTTGGGATGTTATGTCAAACGATCCCAGTGACATTTGCTGTTCTGGATTAGCATCAGCAGAGCCATGTATTGCCAATAAAAGTTTCCTGAGGACACTGGAGCTTCACTGTCATTGCTGAACCACGACACAACCTGTGAGCCTGACAAGATGGGAGCTGCCAGAGGTGGAAAAACAGCAACCTGCAGCTAAACACAGAGCACACAGAGCACACTGGTGGCTATTTCTAAATACCAGCAATAATAATTACAAATATCACCAGTTCTTCATGGTAAAATTAAAACACAATGTTTACCCAATTTGAGAGTGTGACTCAGAAAAGCTGAAAAAAAGGGAAGGAGCTAGCAAGTGGAGTTTAAACAAGATCTCAAATACACTTAAGCAGGCCTAATTCTGCTGCCACTGAACTCAGCAGTACAAAACTGACTCTCTTTAGTGGCCACGATCCAAGCTGAATGTTTCTGAATTCTTATTTATTCAAATGGATCTCATTTATAAAGGCATATAAAGAAGGTATGCATATTCAACACAACATTGGAATATGTTTCATTTTAATCAGATGTTTCAATCAAAATAACCATCTATATCAATAGCATCAAGTTGAATAAAAAACAAGTAGTTACTTAACTAGTACTATTAGTTAGTAGTAACTAGTCTAGTAATGAGACTAGTTACTATTAAGTCACAGCTGTTAATAGAGGAAAACCCCCAAACCATGGCAGATCAGGGTATCATTCACTTTTAACCATAAACTAAGGATGGGACTGTGAACTTAGCTGGAAATCCCTTCTTAACTCGAGAACCAGTTTCCCAGGCAATCCTACAAACATTCCAGACTAGGTTCAAGGTGACAGGGATAGCGAATATATCCCTGCCAAGTCAATTTATAAAATTGCCCTGCTTAAACAATTTACTGCCTGTCTCTAATATTCCCACCAATGAGGCTCTTGTCCTGACAGAAAACAAAACCTGCAAATGCTCAGAGACATAACAGACACACAGACCCACAGATGCTGGGTTGAACAACTGAGGCTAAAGCTTCTTTAAAGGATTGTTTTTCTTCATCACAAGTGAAAACAAGCAACTTGTAATTTTAAAACATGTGCTAGGCGGTTATATGGCAATTTATTGAATTTTTTTAAAAGATGTAATTTTAAAGCAAAATTAATTTTTTGTCAAGGCAGATGTTTTTCTTCTATTTTAAAAATTATTTTATTGAAAATGCTTAATAAAAAAAACAAAGAAGGAATGATCAGTCCAGATAGCATTTCCCTGATTCAGGTGAGTCAGAAGTGGAGTTGTTATTGATTTGTCACTCTGATCACTCCTGATTTGACAAGATCTTAGCAGAACCACTACACTGAAATACTTGAGTACCCCTGCATGGAACTTTCAAAACTCATTTAGAGATGTTTTAACAAATCTAGTAAAATTATTTCCCCCCCTGGTGTCCAGATTACCAGTAAACCTTGTAAATTCTGTAATCTTAATACCAAAGCACAAGGCCAGGATACTGGAAGAGGAGATTCAGGCTGCTGATCATGCACTGCCTCACTAAAAGCGATCTGAAGAGACACAAACCATGGTGCCCATCACCTGCTTAGCACCTCCAAAAAGTAAAAATTCAAGATACACAGTAAACCCTGTGCTCCTACCACTTCCAGAGTGACAGCTGAAAAGTGTCAGAGACTGCACACACTGTACACATCTGCTTTGTAGGGTGGTTATGGCTCCTTCAGAATGTGAAAGGCTTGGCAACAAAAAAATGTTATTGTCAGTCTTGGAGCATCAGACAGGTTGGACCAGATGTTTCAGTATTATTATTCTTCCTTGTGCTTTTTTTAAAAATCTTTGTTATTTCCTCTTTATCTAGAAAGTTCAGGTAAACATAGGAATGATTTTGTATGAAAGCCAAGCTCCTAATACCCAGGAAATATCCACACTTCTCAAGAAACAAAAATTAACTTAGAGCCCTCCAGATCTGATTCTGATTTTTAATCATCAGTAAATAAAACTTTTCGAGGGCAGTCTATGAATCAAATACACTGCAGAGCCTGTCTTGTTATAAAGGGTTAAAAGGTTCCTATCAAGTTATCTCTCCCTGTTTGCAAAGCCAGTACTGGTTGTGATAACCCTGAAATTCTGAAACTGAAATCAGTTTCCTTATCAGAGTGACTCTCTTATTTTAAAACCACAAAAGCTTTAACAGTGGGGAATGATTGCTTGTAACAGGTGTAACACTTTTATTTATATCTTCCTGTAAGGCTATGTGACAACACTCCATCAAAATCCAAATCAAGGTTGGTTTGAAATCACCTTTCAGCAGAAATAACCTTTAAAAAAATCCAGAAAATGCACCCCCCCCAAAAAAAAGTCAGCATAACAGAATAACAAAAAATAAACAAACAAACACAACAACAACAACAACAACAACACACAAAAAAACCACCAAAAAAAAAAAAAACCCACACATCAAAAACAAACCAGCTTGCTCCTCCCTGAGGTAATTCCTGGGATAATTGTGTCCACAAGAGGGGCAGCAACACCTTCCTGAGAGCAGCAGCTCCTTGGACTTTGATAGAACACACTGTTGTTGACTGCTCTGTCCTGGCAGCCAGGCTTTCTGACTGATTCATTCATCCGAAATAGTAAGTTTGGTACAAAATCTTGCCATCACTATTAGACATAATCCTAAGGGACACAGTCAGCTGGCAGATGGGGACATGTTAAATGTCTTGAAGCAGACTGTGGAAGTTCAAGGTCTTTTTTGATTTCTACACTTGCAGCACCTTCACGTTTTCTCTGGAAGGGTGTTCAGTGTGACTGTGGGTGACTTTGAGAATTAAAGCCTTACACCTTTTATGCAAAAGCTCTTGCTCACCTAATCCTAAAATGGTTTGGGTTGCAAGGGACCTTAAAGATCATGTCATTCCAACTCCCCTGCCATGGGCAAGGACACCTTCCACAAAACCAGGTTGCTCCAGAGCTCCATCCAGCCTGGTTTTGAACACTGTCAGGGATTCACAACTTCGGGCAACCTGTCCCAGGACCTCACCACTCTTACACACAGAATTTCTTCCTAACATCTAATACAAACCTACCCTCCTTTAGCTTAAAGCAAGCCCCCTTCATCCTATATGCCCTTGTGGAAGGTGCCTCTCTAGCCCCCTTTAGGTACTGGAAGGTTCTATAAGGTTTTCCTGGAGCTTTCTCTTCTCCAAGCTGTTTTCATAGCAGAGGTGTTCCAGTTCTGTGATCAACTTAGTGGCCTCTTCTGGACTCATTCCTCTGGGTTCACATCTTCCTTCTGCTGAGGAGCCCAGAGCTGGATGCAGCAGTGCAGGTGGGGTCTCAAAAGAGTGGAGTAGAGGGGCAGAACCACCTCCCTCAACTGATTGGTCCCTCTGATTTTGGTGCAGCCTGGGATACCAATGAACATACCCCTAATATTGATCCAACAGTGCCACAACAATGATTCCTTCTAGAAGTAGCTGCCTGCCAGCTTAGCACACATTCTCCTACCACCATAATATCACCATCTTTTCGCTATCAGAAATATTGATTAAGATATATCTTGTTATAGAGTGTTTCTAAAGCAGGAAGATTTTTAAAGTGAAATGTACTTCGGTCCACTAGTGGGGTTTGTTCACTCTCTAGACTGCATTCCCAGCAATGCAGTCCTCTTTGCATGTTTAGTTTTCCATGGGTACAATGTATCTCCCTTCAAAGTAACTTTCAATATTAGGTACTACTCTAACCCTGAAAAGCAAGGAATGTACATCCAAACGCTGTTTCCATCGCAAACAGAAAGAAGCCACGAAAGTCCTGTGGTCCTCCCTTATGGATTTTAGTTGTATTACTTCATGTAAAAAGTGCACTATTTCAATTTTGTCATTACATTCACACATACAGGTGCAAGACTGCCATGAAAAGCTAAATATTACTTCCATCAGGGTGTCATTGTCATTTATACAGAAGCACTTTGCTTCTCCAGCACTCGGAGGATTGAAATTAGCCTGAGTTACAAGCTGGGTAAAGAAGAGCAAGCACTACCTCCCGATGTTCCCTTCCCCACACTGCCGTCGCCAGCATCTCACAACACCATGCACCAAACCTTTCTCTCCGGCAGCCTCCTCCAATTCCCTGTCAAACAAGTTTAGAGATGGAATTGCAGCTGGAGAGTTTCAGTGTTCAGCAGAGGCCTGCTCACACAAGCTGCACATCTGATCAAGGCAGCACCACTCCCTGGCAAACCTCACCACTCCCACCACTGCTCTCCTTGTGTCCTGCCCCAGATTTGGGGGGGTTTGCTCTCACCTGGCAAGAACAAACGCTTGTTTGCAAAAAAGTACCTCACAGATCCAGGTTAGGGCACCGTTAGAAAACAAGTGAAAACAATGGGGATGATAACAAATAGGTGTGATAACCACTTAACCTGTCTCTGCCACAGCAGCTCAGCTGTGTCCTGGTGGTGCCCAGCCTGTCTGTGCAGCTCAGGAGATCCTGAGCCAACCTGCATTAGGTTACAGAGCAGCTCTTTTGGTTACAACCCCGCTCTCTGCTTGTCTGTCTGAGGCTCCTCAGCTCCTGGTTGACAAACAGCAAAGGGAAATAGAGCAATTGTGTAACACCTTTCTTTTTTTAACCTGAGACAGAAAATGCTTTTATTGGGGACACCGTGGCTGGTGAAAAACAGCCCTTTCTGGTTTTTTTTTGGCCTTGTGGAAGATACAGTTTCCACCAGGCCACATCTACTGCCCTACATTTCACTGTATTTTCTGTGTATTCCTTCAGGGATGCAGGACAGAACTATTTTCCTTCTATGAAGTATCACCTCTATGAAAATCAAATGAGGAATTGCTGATTGATCCCAACATCCCCTGCTGTTAGAACTTACCTCAAGTGTGGTCCAGTATATTTACATTTGCTACTTGTCCCTGTATCTCACTGTTCTCCAGAAGTTACCACTTTTCTGCTCTTTCCAGCCAGGATCACCCCTCCTGTTTACCTCCCCTTACTAACATCCTATTCTTTGCAGTACACCCTCCAGAAAAGTTTTCACCTGTTCATGGTTCTCATACATTCTCCTATTCTTCAGCTTCCAGCTAGTCTGTCCTTTGGATACTCTTCTCTTATTTTTGAACTTTTGAGGTGTATAATTTAATACTCTGGTCACATGCTTTACTACAGGACCTTTCAAACTTTTAATTAAATTAATGGCACCTTTCCAAAACATCAAGAATTGCAATTTTTCAACATAAATTGAAAGTCTCCAGGAAGATACCAATTAATTCTTCTGTTCCAGCTCAGAGTTTTATGTGAGTCTCTATGCAATTTTGTAATATGCATTATGCAGGAAGTCGCATTACTAAAAGTGTTCCTGCTGGAGTTATAAATCTTCAGGTGGTGGCATGGCTTGGTTTAATGTGGTGCTAATTTTTACCCACTATCATAGATCCAGAGCTTTACACAATGAATCTGGGTAATGACCTTCAGTTTAACAGCTGATGTAGTCAAAGAACCACATATCACAAACATCCATGTCAGCCTCAGTGAAATAGTGCGAGCACTAAAACAAATCAGTAGCTACAGATTTCCATTCCAGCACACATTTGACTGATGACAGAGTGCCAAACAACATCACAAACCTATTTTTTAGCCCATAAACATCTCCATTAAACTCAATTTGGTAGAAACAACTTGTAAGAGGTGAGGTGCCTGGCTGGATGGACTCATGCTGGTCCATTTTAGTACATTAAGCTCTCTGTAAAAAGGCTCTACAGAGCTCTTATGAACCTGAAATTCTTGTCAAATCTGTTTGCTACAGAAAAAAGGCCTCACTGCTGGCTCAGTCACAGCACCTGCACCTGAACTGACTGGTTTTGGAAGATGTGTGAGGAGGCCGTGTATACACATCATGGATGTGGCTGACATTTCAACTTACAGCCCAAAATATCTATCAAGGTGTACAAAGCAATTACATACCCTCATCTTGACAGAAGGGAGGAGTTGGAATTTGCTTTCCTAATCATTCAGGGCTCTGTTTGCTAAGGGTCTGAGGTAACTCCCACATACTAATAATCCAATGGATTTACAGGAATGGACTAGGCTCAGAGAGACCAAACACCTGCAAATGTTCCAGGCCAGGCTGGACAAAATTTTAAGCAACCTGGTTTAGTAGAAGATGCCCATGCCCATGGCAGGGGGATTGGAATAAGATGATCTTTAAGGTCCCTTCCAAACCAAGCCATTCCATACTTTTACATGGGCATAGAGGATTTCAGCCTCAATGCATGTAGACACTTTAAAACACTCTGAACATCAAAAAAAATCTGAGCTCTTCACTGAGACAGAGTTTGCATGAAGTTTGCTATTAATAAGATTGTATGTGTCATGGGTTTCAACTGTGCCACTGATTTTAATACTAAGGTTTTCATAGCCCAAGACCAACAGTCATACACAACTTGAAACATTCTGAAACCCTACCAGGTAACAGTATAATAATTTTTCTATATTTTCATTAAATTGCTTTCTGTTCTCAGTTACCCTTCTAGAAAATCAGAATGAGCTTCAGGCTGAGGAAACCGATAGTAAAAACTGATTTAGTTTTTATTGGTTTAGAAAAAAGGAAGTATTACAGTAAATAATCGGAAGACTGACAGCTTATCGCAATCCTTATTGTTTTATGGTCCATCAGCATTTCAGACCTGAGAGCCTCTGCTGAGGTACCAAATCCTGGTACCTCCCTAGCTCTTCCCAAAAATGGAAAAGAAAATCAGGATTCATAGAACAAAACCTGAAGCCTACAGCCTCAAGTCTAAAGTTAGGGCACAGTAAATTGCAGGCAGCAGGCTAAGAATAATAGAACAAACTCACAAGGAGAGAATTAACAATAAAACACAGGAACTCTGACTCTCCCTCCACAACATTACCTAATTCCAATGTCACGAAGAAGAAAGCAGAGCGAGCATGTGTGCAAGAGATAACAGGCTGTCACAGCACCGCTTCGCTCAGCACCAGAAAATTAAAGTTTGATTATTCAGTAGAAGCTGAGCCGATCTGAGAGTCACACCAGTGTCCAGTTCACAGCACAACTTACCTTCACAAAGAGCTCAATTTCAGGGTCCTTTCCGTCCCCATTAGCAGCAACTGAATCTGTCATTTTTCACCCCCAAGGCTACCAGCTGATCTCTGGATATTAAGTGGCAAAAGGAGGTTTCAACTGCACGGCGTGTGAGTTTCCCTTCTGAACCGCTCTCACAAAGCTCCTAAAACATCATTTGTAATGACAAAGTTCGAAAGCAGTGGAGTAAACAAGTTTGCAGGTTATTAAATGAATAATAATTAAGAAAAGGCAGGCAGCAGTCTCTGTTACGGTAGTTCTTCAGAGCAACAAGTCCTGCTGTGCTCTGGTACAGTATCCTCATCTGTCAGAGCTGCAGCCCTCGCTGCCTGCCCAAAATAGCCCAGAGCATAAAAAAACAGAGGGTGGGGTTAAACTCATAGGGGAGGAGACAAGCTCCCGGTACCTACGGCAGGATCAGTCTCTGAGCAAATAATTCTTCTCTTCCCTGTTTTCAGCATTTCTGTTGTTCCCTCCCTTATACTACAGCTGGGAGCACCAGGGACAGGGAAGAAGGAAGTCCTGCAGCAGGGCTGGTTTCGTTGCTTTAAGCAACAGTGATGTTTTTTTCTGCTTTTCTGAAGGGTGTTTGTCCTGCCTCTAGCTGTTCAAAATCCTAATATTGTTGTTACGAAAGGTAAGAGAAAAAGAGCCTGTGCACTGGCTGTTGCATCAATCAAGGAAGGGGAAGAAAAGCAGAGCTTTGCCTGAACAACCCCCACCATGTGTGTGGTATGAAGTGCTACAGAAGCCAAAGCTGAACAGTCAGGTGAGAGGAGAACCTGTGATGTGACCACTGCTGATGGAGCTCAGGAGCAGAGGAATGGGAATGTTTGGGTCCCATAACTATTTCTCAGCATGCCCCTCGGGGTGCTGGCTGTAGAGTGGGGAACAGGAGAGCAATGATTCGCTGGGTGGAGCACGGGAGAACAGTTCCAAGGGCCTCAGCCTGCTGCTGACGTGCTGCTGTCATCCCTACTCCCTTTCCTTCACCCTGCATTCCTTACGTGACTCAGAGGGCACCGCACAGCAGCCCTGAGCATGAGGTGGCACCTATAGAAAGTCCTGACACAGCCAAAAGGCACGAAGGGAGGGAGTGCTGGCACAGGAGGGGACAGCGGGCAGAGGATGGCACCACCTCCTCCTCATCCCCATCCCTGCCTGCAGGGACTTTGTGTCCTCCTGCCCTCTTCCTGCACTTCTGCCCCGATCCTGTTTCAGGACTGCCAAGGCTCTGGCTCACAGGTTGTTGGCAGCTCGAGCTGCCAGACATGAGCAGTTTTACCTCCCCTTTCTGACACAGAGAGGCCTTTTGGGGAGGGTTTTGACATGATCAAACACTCGCCTTTCCTGAAAGTGCTCTTAGCTGTGTGCTTCTGTGATGATCTCCAGTTCTCTCTGTGACCTCTAGGCATTTGACACAGCCCCAGAGGAATCACAGCCAACACCTCTGTGGCACTTTGGGTAAGTTCTATGGGAATTTTCTCACAACAGCTGCTGCATGTGCACTACATGAAGGAGTGAAATGGTTAACGAGTAAATCTCATTATGCTGCTGCAACTGTAATTACAACATAATCATCATTATAATTACTGTAAAAGTATGCTTATGGTTTTTAGATCTAATTAGCACTCATTCAAATAACTGGAAGGTTAACTATAAGAGAATTAAGTGCTATTACTCCTTTGATTTCAAATTTTTACATGTAATTTTTGGACTAGGCACATTAATTACCAAACATTTAGAGTACAATTATTCTTAGGCCCACCGGCAAGTTTCCAAGCACATAGGCTAAGTGTACTTACATGTGGCAGAAAGAATCATTGCATTGAAATTATGCATTACAGTTATAAAAGTCTGCCAAAAACTTAAGAGTAATCACTGTATCTCTAAAATGTATCCCTAAATAATGCATTAACTATACAATTATAAACCTTTGGGTTTTGCTGAAAAATTGTTTTGCTCTAGCACCTTGTGGTGATATAATCTCTCCTTAATGAGGGTTCCTGGGAACCATGGGAAATGGGTCATCTTCATTGGGGTTACCTGTAGCTCCAGCCTCACTGAAGACATTGTTTTGATATAGGCAAGTGGTTTGAACAAGTTATATCACAGGACCATCTCTATTCAAAGAGAAAATACTGCCAGCAGTATGAGCACATAGCTGCTAATGCTAAACCAAAGGGTAGAAATAAAATCAGCTTTCAAAATATCAGCACTTACAAGTTGTGATGCATGTGACCTATTTAGATGTCTATTTTAGAATGAAAAAAATATGCCCTAGAAGTGTCTAATTTTTTCCATTGAGCCCAGGGTAATGAGATACACATGTAATGGTCAGACAAATCCTGCAGTAATTTTTAAGTAAAAGAAATCTATGGCTTTAGTGTCTGATTCCTGTGGATGTGCCATCCCTCATTCTAGAAGCTGTGTGTGCCTTGTGCTTCTGAAAGTCAAACTCTAGATGTAGCAATTTCAGCAGAGACTCAACGTGTCAAAACATTCAAATCCTTCCCTCCCAATTACTGTCTGGGTTTAGTGGTGTGTTATAATTAGTTTGCAGACAAAGATTCTTGCACTGAGGCTCAGCAAAGCAGAAGGGAAACTTTGCAATACAAAGGGAGTGAAGGTGCCCTGCAGCCATTTCCATCCTAACCCAGATATAAACTACTGCAGGAACGGGCCAGATCCCACTTGGTTCAGGGTGTTTCTGGGCAGTGCTGCCACTGGAAGGTGCCTTCCCCATTTGCTTCCACCTTACCTCTTGCCCCAGGACCTGATATGGGGTGCTCAGAGGCTACAGAAGTTGAGGTGTGAATACCACACATCTGGTGCTCCAGCTGTGCTTTTAGGTATCCATGTAAATAAGCCAGCCCACCTCAAAAAAACCCCAACCCTCTACTTTACAAAAATACCCCCATGGAATCCCTAGAAGAGACCAAACATGACAGACAACATAACTTGTTCATAAAATGCTTCTTTTTTAAAAAGAGATTCTGAAAGCTGAATTTAGGATAAACATTGTAGAAGGCAGTGAGTAGGAGGAAATATATATAGATGCATATAAATACATATATACATATATGCACTGCTTTAGGAATCTATTCATGCATTTACTGCTTTTCTGTCATATAAAACTGACTTATCGCTTACATCTGAGTGGAACCTTTCCGACTATAATGGTTTTTAGTGTCTACACAGTTCTTTTGTGTGTTATGAAATCAGCTCTTTCTTCAGCCAAATTAAGGGTAAGACACTGATAAATAATTAGTAGACTCTCATTTTACTGCAAAGAATGAGTCACTTAGTTTGGCCTATCATTTTCTCACAAGTCAGAAGTAGCAGAGGCTTTGAGTTACACACAAGAACATTAGAAACTGAATTATGAACTCCTCATAAGGCAAGTCATTATAGTTTGAGGTTTATGAGATATAGAAATGAATATGAGCACGTCATCCCATTAATAAAAGAAGAGGACAGCTTCAGAAAAGGAATGTCCCCGTCCCCAGGTAAGACCTCTATTGTAGATGAACACTGATGCACTATCAGCTTTCACAGGCCTGATCCAAGCTTCACTTCCAGCAAAGATTTGTCCCAAGGGGGTGAAGCAGAGGCCAAGCATCCAGAATGTAACTCTATCATGCAGTTCTCCAGCAGACTGCTGCGTTACCAAGAAGGATCAGAGCGCAAAGCACATCCAACCGCCAGTGCTTCCATCCAGCTCATTCCATGGGAGCAGGTATTGCAAGTTTTATACAACACAGGTGACATTTTTCATTGTTGTGATGAAAAAAAGTAAAATCTTGGTGCAGCTGCAGAAAATGCAGTAAATGGTATTTGGGGCTATGATTTTACCAGGGAATTATTTAACTGCTTAGTTACCAAAAGCCCCACACCTAAGCAGCAGCCAGGGTGGTTTGAACAGGTTATGGAAACATCTCTTCCAGAGAGAGTTCTGAATTACTGGCAATTTAAAACTGCATTTATTAGATGCTAGTATTTTTGATATGCAACACACATAACAAGTTAACGACTGCAAGGAATCAATCCAGTACTTTTTTTTTCTTTTGAGTTACAATGTGTCGTTATTGATTTCTTGGCTGAATTTCAGAAAACCAAAAGATTTGTCTCAGCTACCTGGGGCCAGACAGGAGGTTCCCCTCCCAATATGTACAAGGCGTGCAAGGACATACAAAGCTCTTCTCATCAGCCTCATGCCAACACTGGGTGATCAGATACTCTCCCTCAACTCTAAAGATATACAGTACCTCAAAATATGTTGGTTTGATGGAAGAACTGTGAATTTGTTCCTTTCCCACACTCAAGGCAATAGAAGAAAAGACATCAAGAGATACAAAACCAGCTGTGCAGCCTGAATGTCCCAGTAAATGGGATGGGGTGGAAAAGCCTGGACCAGAAAACTTTGCACTCATTAACTGGCCAGTTTGAATAACCCACTCTATACCCACCCCCAGATATTATGAATCCACCATAATGCTGTAGCTATAAGCTACAG
The DNA here is from genome assembly GCA_013398615.1 of Brachypodius melanocephalos. Lineage (NCBI taxonomy): Eukaryota > Metazoa > Chordata > Aves > Passeriformes > Pycnonotidae > Brachypodius > Brachypodius melanocephalos. Next base: position 17,344,100 of record VZSR01003806.1, on the reverse strand, counting down.
CAGCTCTCCTTTATCTTTTTATTTAAAAGCATTATTTTAGCTCTAAAATTATTGTGCTGAAACTCTTCTGTTTAGCAGAATGGATCGATTCAGGCTGGAGTTTTAGCAAAGTTCTAACCCAAACCCATGGGATTATTTTTATATATAATTATGTTTTCACATGGATGCAGCACCAAACTTTGCTGTAACATTAATAAGCATTAACACCTTCAAGAGAAAATCTCCTGCTGTTCACTGTGAAGAGGGATTTCATTATGGATAATGATCTCAGTGCTCATATTGAGAGAGCCTCAGGTACCCATTTGTAAGGAAGTGGGTCTGAAAAGGTACAAAATCATCTCCTAATGCTGCATTCAGTACAGAGGCTTCTAGAGGGCAGTGGTTTATTTCACTATCATTTCAATTAAAAACAAAAGATACTTCCAACCAGGACTGAGACTGCTCTGGAAAGTGGTATTGTAGGAGATACAATGGGGAGCATGACAGATTGTCCCAAGCTGTGGCTATATGGATAATGCAGTTGATGAAAGGAGAAATGTAGAAATCTTCAGCCTTTTTTTTTTAATGAATCCTCCATGCTATCAAGTGTGGTGAAGAAAAACAGCACCAGGTAAGTGTGATGTACCCATTGTTGTTGACTCACTACTGTCATAGAACTAAAATTACATGATTTTACTTTCAAGTCTGCAACAGAGTAAGTAATGCTTATTCCTGTCTTATTTTACAGGAGTTCATAATGCAAGTCCCTATTTAGATTATTTCTGTTCACTTCTTTGTATGCTTCTTATCATAAATTAAGTCTAAATTAATTAAGATTTGAAGTATGAACATGCAAACTAGGACTGAATCGCCCCCCAAACAAAAGACCAGTACACAACACACTACTTTAATCCTGATTTATGAATTATTATTTACAGAAAGTGTTCAAAATGGCATGTACAACTCATGCACATCTCAGGCTAGGCTTCAATTCCTCCCAGTAAATAAGGCTTAAAGAATGCACAGTTGCTGCTGATTTCATTGGACACATTTGTGTTTCACACTGTTGTTTAGCAAACAATTTGGCTGAAAGCTGAAATTTCTTCCTATGTTCTGATGCACATTATTTGTAAAAGTTGAAGCCTTCAGCAGCTCAGTTTGAAATTGCTCATGACTCAGTCTAGTCCCCATGGCTTCACAGTGGCATCAGTACCTGCACAGCAGGTTATGTGCATAGATCTGCACCATGGATTTCAGAATCCTCTGCAGTGTATCCACTGTTTTGCTTAAGAAAAAGGCCTCTGGATTTTTGCTACCTGATAAACTCACTCTGGATCAGTGTGAAATAGCAGGGCTCAACACCCTTATATCCCTCTGTGGCAGCAAAGTTTAACCTCTGCAGTGGTGATGCCTCTGGTCAGTGGCAGTGCTGTTCGCCTGGGTTAATGCAGCTGGCTGACCTTGAGCCTCACAGTGAAACGAAGAACTCTTCCATTCTCCTTAATAAATTGCCTTCATTCATTTTTCATTTCACCTTTTGGTACTTCTGTAATAAAGTTTCCACAAAGTTTGCCAGCTCACTTGCCTTAGTGCATCACCTCAAGCTGTTATGAAATGAACGGTGAGTCCTTCCTAAGAACTTCAAAGTAAGAGTTCAACATCTTGTAGCACCTAAAGTTGGCCTGGTGATACTCCATTATAGGGTTGGGTTTTTTTGGTTTTTTTTTTTGTTTGAGGACCCTTTTCACTGCAGAGTTAATGCAAACGACCAGGATGAATTGAAGCAAGGTGGTGAGTTAAGCACAGATGCAAACTTCTCTTCTGCAAATACACTTTTACATTAGCAGATTTTTTCTGGTAACCATCACATTAACAGATTTTTGCTGGTGACCAGCAAACCCAGCTCATTAGGACTTCAAAGAACATGTCCCACATCCTTAAGTGAAAGATGGTGGTGGTAATTCTTAAAAAGGTGGTTGGCTTAAGACCAAAAGTAAATTCTTTGTGAAATTCAGCACTGAGCACAGTCTAAATAACAGTAGTACCTTGTTTAAATCTGTCAGAACTGGGAATACTGGGTAGTCTAACTAGAAAGACATAAGGGGGTTTTTGCCTCTTAAGTGGAAGATTTTCCAAAAATTTTCCATCTTTTGCCAAAATCATGAATTTTCACAGAGCATCTAGCAGGTATCACCTTTATTAGAAAGGTGTGGACCCTTGGCCACCGGCTGCAACTCCTGGGAGCAACCTCACAGAGCACCAAAATGTCAAAGCCTAGCTTGTCTTTGCAGTCTCACTGCTCTAACCTTGATGACAACTCTGATGCAATTCTGTAGAAAATGGACTAGGTTTTCCTGGGAGACCTACATCAGTTGGAAAAGTTCTAGTGAGATATGAACCCTTTCACTCATTATTAGCAACTTCTACCCATTTCTAGCCAAGCAGAAAGTCAGAGTTGATACCAGACTAATTAATAAATATATATAAAGGTATCTCATGATGTTGAGAGAAAACTAAATTCCCCTGCAGAGGATGGCAGCAAACAGATACTCTCCAGTTAAGTCTTGACTACAGGTTCATGCAGAAAATTGACCTTCAGAGAGTTAAAAACAGAGTTCCAAAGGGTGAAGTCGTGTAACCTTTTTAAGGTAACTAAGCATATAGAATCAAAACTGGAAGCAAGATAGCCAGGTCATCTATCACTTTCCCCATATATTATAAGCCTTGCACTGTATTATTGTAAACCAAAATTAAAAAATTAAAATGCTGTAATGAAAATGAAGGGGAATCCACATATACAAGCTTCAGCGTGCAAAGCTTCATAAAATCAAAGAGGAGGACTCGGCCACTGGAAGTAATACAGGAATAGTTTACTATTGATAGGGCTGATAGTGCCACTGATTTTTAATGCTTCCTAATTCTTTCCCATTTACACCCTGTTTTCAAGTCAGTGTAACTTTTGTCAGACTTTAAAAAGGGAGCTTTTCAACACTGGTGTCTTCTTTATTCATCCAAAGGACTTCAGACACCCAAAGATTTATCTTGGAATGCACTCAGCCACTGAACTCACTGATCCTCCAGGCTACATCTTAAAACAAAAGCTTGAAAGTGAACAAAAATGCAAGGAAATGACCCAATTTCCCCAGAATCAACAGCAAGCTAATAATAGACTCCTGAACTCCTCAATGTCAGCTTAGTCAAACCATTGTCAAATGAAAATACATTTGTTTTCCCAAGTGTTCATAACTCCATTGTCATGGGGTATGCTCTCCATACATGTGATTATGTCAATATATATACAACATTCTTGTACGCAGTATTCTACAGGCACACTTCCAAAGACATTCCACCTGTCACGCTCTGCATGGAAAATCTGCGTGGAAAATCTGGCCTTCAGTCTTTTTTTTTTTTTTTTTTTTTTTAATATAAAATGTACTTGGTTACCATCCCCATGAGTCACACAGTCCAGTCTTGACAAGTTAATTGTTAAGTGGAATTAGGCAGCAGAGTGTTCTTTGGTCACATCCTTGCAGGGACTTGGAGAGCACGGTCTCCTCCCTGGCTGGCAGTCGCGGAGGGAATGCCAGGGTAGCTGAGCTGCCGGCCGGGCTTTTATACCGGGGCTATTTTTAGCTGTTATCAGCCGCGGTGCGGGGCCAATCCGCGCCCGGAGCCGCGCAGAAACTCTGCTCCGGCCAAACTTCACTCGCAGCAATCTCGCAGGGAGGAGCCAAGGGAATTAGCTGCTCTGAACTTCGACTGTTCTTTATAGGGGCTCCTGCGAGGCGCCAGAGCACCAAGGACACGCGTTAGGACCATGAGGAAGTTACTGACTCAACAGATAAGCATCCTGCCTATATTTGGTGAAAATTAGTGAATTTAAGGTGCCTCATGAAGTCCAACAAGTGATGCAATCATTCAGTATGATATACATATAAATTAATCTCTGCTGTTTTTACAAAGGTTTTTACGTCAACGTGTAACTATGTAATACGTAACTGGAAACTACTTACTGTGATTATTTACAAATCCATGTGGTCACCAAAGAAAGGGAAAAGACAGATTGGTGCCTCTTCAAAACAGGCCACATGATGTATAACACATTTTTGACACTGGACTTTTGTCCTGTATATTCTTTTAGTAACTTTTCTTGGAAATATCACCTTGTAATAACTTTAGGCTTTGAGAAATTAATTTGAAATGATGAGAAAAATGTGTATTAAAATCAGGATGAATTTCTGATGACATTAATAAAAACAAAAACTTTATAAATTTACATTATTTCTCCTAGTTTTTCTGTTTACTGAGGACTTGCCAGTATTATTTGAACACCTCACTGGCCATTTCTGGCTAACAGAGACCCTCTTGCAATGAGGGGCCACCCAAAGTATCAATGTTACAGCTAAGGATGAACATATTTATAGACCGAGTATAAATGTGGACAAATATAAAACACTTCTGCTGGTCAGATTTTTAATCAAATAGATTTTTAAATAAATCCAAAAACGGTACAAATGCATGTGAGCAGAGGTCTGGAGAGTGATTAAATGCCTATATTTTCAGATGCAAAATTTCCACTCCTTCCATTTGCTTCTCAACCAGCCCTCAAGCTACAGGGACACAGTGTTGAGATCTCCAAAGCACAACAAAACAGATATTTCACCCCAAATAGAATTTGTTTCCTCAAACAATCATAGGTATCTTAAAACAGGAGGTTATGAAAATCATCTTTTTGCTGCTTGTTTAGTTTAGCTATAAAAGCAGAAGCAACCTGAGACAAGATGCAGCTGTGAAAAGAAAAGGCACCTTTGTGGAAAGAAAATATGTGGAGTAGGGGATTACTATGACAACTGGCAGAAATGGAGACAAAAAGGATTGGCTGGTTTAGCCCCAAAACATCTGAGGTTGTCTAAGCCTAATCTGATTTTTAAAAGAGCTAAATGAATGAATGAACGCTAATGGACCACGTTGGCTCAAGAGCAGTGATGTTTTAGCTGCACATGAATAAAGGTAATTTGGAAATTAAAGTGTCAAACCTTTAGAGCAGTGACATTCTGAAGCAGATTTCCAAAATGAATAATAATAGTAATCGTTTCTAAATAGGCCTTGATCACTTTATGAATTAAGTATTTAATGATGAGGCTGTCTGTAATAGAATACTCAATTTCATGTCCCAAAAAGTCACATCCAGTCCCATGAATTTCTTTTTCAGATTACCTAGAATCTCCAAAGAAACCATCTTGGTCAGTGTGCAGATTTCTACCTTTACGTGCCTCATCTTTTATAAACATATAAGCAGGAAGATAATGGTTTTCTGTCAGAAGATGTGTTCTAGAGTTTTACTTCCTTATATACTTCATATTGCATGGAGCCTGCAACAGAAAACCAATTAACTTGTGAATCAAAATCCTGGTTTTGAACACTGCTGGATGTACTGAAACCAGACCTGTGCACTGACAAATTCCCTTTCCATCTGTCCCTCAGCATGTCACTGTAACATCATGAGTGTCACTGACATCTTACATTATCAGAGACGTACCACCAGTAAAAATTCACCTACAATTGTTTCATTAATTGATATGAAAAAATCATCTAGAGATCTAAATATAAAAATCATACCTGCAGATGAGAAATAAATTACTCATTTTAGAGTGACACACTTCCTCCTTTTCTTGTGCCACAGAAAGGGCAGTTTCATACAGGTTCATAACATTTCCCACAAATAAGTGGTAAATATTTTTTATATTGCCACAAATACATAAAAATATTTATACGTCTCTTTTCAGCCACCAACGTTATGAGAGGACATTGAATATTTCTAAATGAACTGGTAAATACAGTGGAAGAACAGTGGAAAATTTGCCTTCAATGCAGGAGTTTATGATCCAAAGGAACATATTTTTAATTTTAATTTCCCAATTAAAATTTTAAGCTATGTTTGAAGTGGTATCTAGGAATTCAAATTTAGTATGTTCAGTTGGCTTTTCTCTTCTACTGTGGTGTCTGAAATAAAATATAATTCTAAAACAAATGCAATTGAAAGAACATATATAGGGATTGCTGCTAAAAAAGGATAAAATGTGACTGAAGTTAAAGGAAAAGTGCTGGATCTCAGTCTTGGAAAAATGATAAAATGTGTTAGATTATGTTATCTGGTTAATTTAGACTATCAAATGAACAGCAGAAGTGTCCAGCATCTCACTGTTTGATCACTATTGCACTTCAATGTAGACATGATTTTCTAAGAGACTTTTGCCTGCTAAGCAGTTGTTGATTTTTCCCAAGGGAAAAGCTGTCAACACTTCAGTTGTTGATGAGTGGGGACACTGAAACAAAAAGGGAAATTAAATCGCCTGAAAAAAAGAAATTAATCAATCCAAAGTTTGTTTTCAGATGTCCATTACCAGAATTCACTTCTAGTCTAATCTAGTCATCCTTAGATTTGTATTTAAACTGTCAGTGGTGGTATTCAGTTTATTTAATCCAGGTGACCATTCCACTGTTTTCAGTGAAAGTTTATGGCTTGATGCAGTTGTTGAAGCCTAGATATCCAGCAGTATTTGATAGGACAGCTGAGGAAATCCATAAACGTATATGAGACGGGATCTATGGGAAACCCATGGCCTGCAGAGGCAGCTGGAGGCCAGGAAAGAAGCCTTTAGACATCTAAACCAGCAGGGGATGCCCGTGGTTGCAAAAGTGAATTAGGCCCTGCTCCATACAATGAAGGGAATCTGCCTAAGAGGTAACCTCCCTCTACAGGTGCACTTGGCCGCAGGAATTAACACCCCATCATGCTATTTCAGATAGCTTTTTGTTGCAAAAAGAGCCTAGACATCCTGCAGAGGTGTAGTTAATGGCTTACAGACACGCCTTCAGTTGGATGAGCCAAATCCAACCTTTGATATCTAAAGAAAATAAAGAGCAGAGCAGAAATGCTGCTTTCCTCCTGCAGAACCCAAAATAATTTACATCTATCATCATCTGTTGCTCTGCAGGATTATGCATTATTTTGTTTTTGTAGAATATTAGTCTCAGTAGAGCTGCTCTTTAGGTACTTCTGAAATAACCAATTTGAAATAACATAAATTGCTCTGTTTTGGACAGGATCCATTTAACAGGTGACAGTACTGCTACACAGATAAGTTTTCAAAGCCAGCAAAGAAGTAATCAATCTACAAATTCAAACATTTTTCACTCCAAAAAATGTAGGTGCTGAGATGTTTCAAAAGAAAAAAACAGTCCATGCTGGGATAACAGCCTTGTTTTCAAGAACTCCAAAGAGGGTATCACAAGATGAAATATATGAGGAAAAATAAATGAGCAAATAAATCCTATTTTCATTTTCTCTCGGTGTGATGCCACATTATTTACATTGGATTTGCCATTGCTGCAATCACAGTGCAGGGACAATTTCCTAGATAATACAGGTCTGTATTTTGAAGGTGTTGCTACGCTACTGCACTGTGCCCAGACACCGCTGTGGCTGGAGCCACACACTGAGGGGAGCACGGGAGCGCCAGCTCAGAATTGATTCACAGACCTTTCTGCAGGTGCCAGACTCAGCAAGGGTTGGAAGCAAGACCTTTTACCCTTTGTATATCCAAAAGATTAAGCAAACTGCTCTGCCCTGCTGCTGAAACATGCGTTCTGCTCGTGACTGATAGTCGGGGAACTGGGTGTTATCTGTAACAGAACAGCCGTCACTAGTCTTTTCACTCTCTCACACACACACACACACACAGAGTAATTCGGATAGGCATAAATCCAGCTGTGAAGAGACCCACAGCACAGTTTTCCTCCTCAGAAATAAGAGTTAGTAGCTATTAGGTTTATATGTGAAGACTTAAGAGATTACCAGTCTGCTGTACATGATGGGGTGGAGGAGGGAGCCATAAATCCACACTGGGTCTGCACAGTGGTGTGGAGGTGTTGGAGGTATATCCCTGTTTTCTGAGTTAGCAGAGCAAAAGCACGGCACAATGGATTTATGTCAGAGCAGTTCTCTGACTCCAAAACCATGTTGTTTTCAGTGAGGGATGATCAGAGTCTGATCACACCACTAAGAGAAACCTAAATTCTCACAGAAGAGAAACCTAACACTCTACAAGTCAAATGGCAGGTGCAAACTGTGCAGTACTACTGTATTACACCTGCTTGCAAATGGGCAAGTAACAAATGATTGAGACTGTCACTGAAGTATTTATTGGGAAAATACCAGGGCTGGAGGAACAATATAAATGTTAAAGGATTCAAAAATATGTTAAAATAGAGCAGATAAAGTGTTCTGACTAGAGAGTTGAAAAAATTATGAATTAAGGAGGCAGTTGCTGTAGTAATTTTTATTGGCACTGCTATTTGCACTACCTTCATCTCCAAACTGGAGCTTAAGAATTATATAAATTAACTGGAGAAAGACTAGAAAAGGTCCTAAAAACCATTCCTAAAACAAAAAAAAAACCTCCAAATCACAACACACCAAACCACTCCACATTTAGAAATAATGACTCATGCTTGAAGGCAAGTTGAAGGATTTGTTGTGTTCAAGAAAGCAAAGACTGAAGAAAATTTGATCTGTCTTATACATATATAAAGATCTTGTCTATTGAAAAATAACATAATTCAGAGCAACAGAATTTTACTAAAGAAAAGTATTGTCTCAGGACGATAATTAAGCATTTACAGAGACTAATTGGTATAGATGCTGAATGGGCATCACTGAATGTTCCCAAAAAAGCATCTGTTAGGGATAGTCTAGATAAGACTGAGAGCAAGAGGACAAACCACTCGGTATTCCAGACTTGTATTTCTATACTTAATTGTACTTGTAAGCTATCTCAAGACTATTTGCAGGAATAAACAACCATTAATTTCATTTTAATTATGAAAACAGGTATCACGTTAGGATATTGGCTCCCCATGAGTCATTTCCTGCTGTGTACATGTCAACTTCAGCAACTTGGTCTGTAAATCTGCCAAGACTGGAAAACTCTGAAAATAGTTTTTGGATCTTTTCTTTGCTCAGGTTGTTCAGTTAACACTAAAAAGGTGGATTATGAATCACTCAACCTTTTTCTAAGCTTATTCATAAGACCAAAATAATATTTGCTTACTTGTGTTAGATTTATTATTTATAATATTTTTTAAGGCTAAAATGTCATAAAAAGCCAAACTACTATAATTTTGTGTATATATGGAGAGTTACACCTGCCACCTGGCTTCAGCCTGAATTTATCTTACTATCTGCAAACAGTAGTGGAAAAGATATGGCTTTAACACCAGCCTCATGTGCTACATTGGAGTCAATTAGAAGATTAACTGATTTCCATTGCTGGGAGGTATCTGGACACCTAGTTATGCTTACAAATACTTAACAGTCCAAAACTGCAAATACAGATGTTTTCCTCTGTAGATTATGAGTGTAGTAAGCAATGCTCAGTTCTCCTCAGCAAAATACCAGTTTAACCACTGACTTGTGACTGGACATCCATGTGGTTCTGCTCTCTGCAAATTATACATGCTTAAAATTAGATTTGTCCTGTGACTTCATGTTCTGAACCATTAATACGCATTCTTAAACAATTTTCTCAAAAGATACCAGAATGCTTCATAAAACAAGAGAAAAACCAACTCATTAGGAAGAAGTGTGATTTTCCCTGTGACACAATGATGAGTTTCACTGTCCCTGTGAGGAACATGGTCTGTCATTCACAACAGTTCCGCTCAACTTGAGGAGTCAATAAGGAACTAGCACAGAGTTAGTTGTGCCACCAAGCTGGAGTCCTCAGACATTCCTGGCTTGGAAATGAGAGAACCATAGAATCACAGGATTGGTAAGGTTGGAAAAGACGTTTAAGATCATCAAGTCCAACTGTAAACGGAGCACCACCACCATGTTCACCATTAAACCAGGTCCTCAAGTGCCACGTCCACATGTTTTTGGATGCCCAGGGGATGGTGACTCCACTTCCCTGAACAGGCCTGTTCCAGTGTCTGACAACCCTCTCCACGAAAAAAAAAAAATAAAATTCTAATATCCAATCTAAACCTCCACAGCTTGAGGAATTTTCTCTCATCCTGTCACTTGTTATGTGGGAGTAGAGCCTGACCCTCACCTGGCTCCACCTTCCTTTCAGGGGGTTTGGAAAGCAAGAACCACCCCCAGCTCCCTCAGCTGCTTCTCATCAGAAATGCTCCAGACCCTTCCGCAGCTTTGTTCCCTTCTCTGGACACGCTCCAGCCCCTTAATTTCCTTTTCGTCATGAGGCGCCCAGAACTGAACCCAGGATTTGAAGTGTGGCCTCAGCCATGCCCAGCACAGATGGATAATCACTGCCCTGGCCCTGCTGGCCATAATATGGCTGGTGCAGGCCAGGTGCCACTGGCCTTCTTGGACACCTGGGCACACCTGGGTCATATTCAGCTGCTGTTCACTGACACCCCCAGGTAGTTTTCCAGATTTCCAGCCACTCTTCTCACAGCCTGCAGCACTGCAGGAGTTGTTGAGACCCAAGTGCAGGACTCAGTGCTTCAAATGAGGGAGTGGGAAACATCTTGTGGGAAAAACAAAAATGTCATTTCTTTTCCAGCTCCTGACCTAATGAATTTTTATAAAAGGATACCATAATTCCAAACAGAAACAGCTAAATGCTTACATTCTGATTCTTAAATATAAGCACTGGTATCCACTAAAAAGACAGGAGGCAACAAGCATAAAATGAGATACATAAAATTTCATTTAAAACATAGTTTTACCATGAGGACAGGACATTAGAATGGTTGCACAGAGAAGTTGTGGTTTCTTCATCTCTGGAAATATTGAAAACAAAACATGACCCTGACAAGCTGATGTAGGTGATCCTGCTCTGAGCAAGAAGTTAGACCAGGTGATCTCTAGAGATCCATAACTCTGTTACTTCAGTGCAGTGATCCAGAAGGGACAGATTGATGATGCTAAACCACTGTATAACATTGGTAATTTTGCCTAACACAAGGTGTTTATTGCTTAGGGTAAAGAATTACCTTCCTTCTTTTGAAAACTGTGTTCCTATGAGTACAGAGAAGCTACAATTTGCAGTCACTCTCAGTTTATCAAAAAAACAGAAGGGCAATAATTTTCTTCTGAAAAGAAAATTGGAGAACAAGTCTTTAAATAACAACTTCAAGCTTCAAGAAAAGAAAAAGTTAAAATTTTCAAAGAAACCTAAACCTTCAGAACAAACATGGTGCTCAATAGGAAAATACAGTGTACAGGTGAGAAGGCTGGACCTTGGAGCCATGATTGTGTCAGGCTGTCCTGTGCATTCAGTAACACAGCCCACGTGCCAGTCATATTTCTGTTCAAATTGCAAAGGCTTTTGTTTGAAGAAATTACAGTGTTATTGAAAGGGCATTAAGGTGGCTGTGACAAGCCTGGACGTGCTGGATTCACACAAACAGATTCATGTTGTTACATGCTGCATTCTACTGTTAAAGGCACAGGGAGTTCCTTTTTCACCTTATGGCACATCCTGAAGTAGTTCACTGACATGACATAGTTACCAAGCACTGGCAATCAGTGAAAAATGAGTTAAAGTGATCTAAACATTTTCTTGGTATCTAATGAATGGACTACTGTAAACATGATTCATTCAGCTGTACTGTGAGTTAGATACCATTTAATCTTCCCACTTTCTCTGGTGTTCAGGCCTCTGATACTCACGTTTCCAGTCATTCACAGAGATTTATTACGGCTACAAGCAAAGAGAGGAATAAATAGTGGCAGAACTGTCATGATGACTATTTTCCCACAGCACAAGGTCCTGCTGCCACTGTTAGTGTCTGTAGAAAAGTGCAAACCAACATGAACCCAACTTCATAGCAACACTGGCCTCAGGTGGACTAGAGACCATGTGAGAAGGGAACCATCTATGAGTAATATTTATTGATACAACTGACATCTTAGTTCCACGTGCAGGAAGCCACAGCCCTCAGGGATTTCACTACTCTTGTTATATATTATTCTGTGACCTTCCATTTTACAGGCTGACTTTTGCTATCTAAGATAATTAAAGAGAGCAAAGATGGATCTGTGCCCCATGGAGTTACTGCTTTATTACCTTGATACCAGAAACACAGAAGAACGAAAAAGTCAAAAACTAAACATCATCACATTCTCAAGAAGTAAAACACTGTAACAGGAGTTCAGTCCATCCACCTACCCAGCAGTATCCAGTGCCCTGCCCACTTCAACCTTTCAGCCAGGTAGAAATATCTTGGGGCTCAAGGACATCTCAAAGACACCAGGCACGTTTAACAAGTGAAGAGGGCACAGTTTGCCTTTCTCTCTGGACTAGCTGATAAGACCCTTTATGGGATAATCAGCTACTCTGCACAATAAAAGCAAGGAAAAGGACTTGCTCAGACCTTGTTCATGACAGTTCTATTCAAAATGCCTCTCTTCTCACTTTTTCAAATTAACCCAAACAACTCTGCTTGAATGGTAACATCTGCACACATTTCTTATTTTATGCATAGAAAAGGAAGACACTGTCATTTTGAAATAAGAGGAATGCAAAAGAATAAGGAAATTAAAGACATTATTTTAAAACCAAAATACACCTCTCAGGTTGCTAATGCCATGAAGTTGCTAACAAACAAAATGTACTCAAATGCTGCAACTTTTAACACATACACATGACTACATGCATAAATATAAAACAGAACTAATGTCCCAGCTCTTACTTTGACCATATAATTAACATATTTTTAGCAATGACCATGATCCTGTAATAGAAATAGGATAGGTGCTGTTTCAGGGAATCATTTAACCAAATAATGACTGCTGAAAACACTTCTCATTACGTGTGGTGACAAAATCTCTTCTGCTTCCAAAGCCCCCATGGAACTGAGAAACAGATTTTGATAATATTATGTATGTTGAAAAGTGAAAAATTTCATGAGGCTTCTCTTGAAATAACAGAATATTATAATCATAGTGTATTGTTCTATTCAAGGTACACAGGATCTTGAACATTCTTACATAGTTAAAAAGAAGGAACTGTCAGGCCTGTGTTTCAGCCTAATAAATGTTGAGAAAGGTCAAATACAAGTGCTTTTATGAATGGAATCATAGTGTTTATTCAAGTACACAGCTGTTTACAGTTTTGAAACCTAAGTAATCCTTTATATGGTGAGAGAAGGTGTGAAAACCCTCTCAGTAATTTATAGCTAACTGGAAATTAATGAAAATACATGTTTTTTTAATCTAAATTAAATTTAATCTAAATTTAATCTAAACCTACATCTAAATATTGAGAGAAATAAAAGAAAGACTTATTTCAGGGATGAGCATTATTTAAACTATATTCAGTTTTCTTCATAGCATTCATAGTTGTTACTTTTGAGCTCTCAGCTGCTAGATAGTGAAGTGCAGGGATAGCTGAACCAGATCAACTAAATAGTAGCAGCCTGGCTGTGACAGCAGGGAGATTTCCCAGAAAAAATTAATTCCAGGAACAATCAGAATACCTCTACCATACTTCCACTTGAATGAAGAAATCCCAGGCACTTCCACACAACACAAATCACCTCTTTCTGTGCTTAAAGATCCTAGAGGTAAGTGAAGGGACTGGTTCCCTGCAGCAGAGTTGGGAGCAAAGCAGTGGGTAGCTGTATTTCACTGATTTGGAGGACACACATATTGATTTGAGGTTTAAAACTGGGTGCTTAGGAGCACCTGGGTTCTTACCTTTACAAAAATGGAAATTTCAAAATCTTCCTGAGAATTGTTAGTTTCTCCAGAGTTATTGTTAAGGGGAAACTTGAGGGAAGTTGAAGAGTTGGCTGAAGTGCTCTGTCTCTGACGAAGCTGGAAATCCAGAGGAAAATGCAGGTTTCTCTCAAACATTGTGCCCTCTGCGTCTTTATCTTCCAGAGTTGGACTCATCAGATCCATCTGCTGCTGTGGCTGGTCTTCTTCAGCACCATGGTGAGATAAAGAATCATTTTCTCCATCACTTCCATACTGAGAGGCCACAGAATTATTACTGCTATTTTCTGAGTTCTCTTTACTACCATTCATGTTTTCTGGTCTGCTAGTGATGGAAAAAGGGGATGCCAAATCTTCAGGGACATGATCAGAAAGATCACCCCCTTTCTTTTCCTCAGAATCTGAAACCTCAGAGACAGTGGTGTTGTTAGCATTTTGATTGATGTCAGTGAAAATTGGATCTTCCATGGCTGCTGGCTGGTGAGTTTTGCCTGCCTGCTGGTATCTTACAGACTACAGTCAAAGTGAGATGTTAACAAGGCTCCTCAGGAGGAAGCAGAGTCTGTGGTGTACTTTCTGAATGCTCAGCTACACATGGCAGATCTCCAACAATCATTTACTGAGAGCCTTGAATCAACAACTGCACTTCCACCGAAGTAAAAGGCTGTCTCACTTTTAACCCCTTTGTTGATCTGTCTCCTGGGAACTATATCTCAGGAGCTGTAATCAGTTGTTCCTCCAGATGTTGCCTGGTTAAGTACAGCAAAAAAAAAGCTGAAGAACCTATCAGTACTAGAAAGCTACAGTAAAAAATAAGTATGCTTACATTGGAAGTCAAAAAGAGTTGTATTGGAAATCTTATTTATGTAAAGAGGTAGAAATGCAGACTTCACCCACTTACTCATATTTTCAGGATGCAAAAACTTCAAGGAAAAGCAAGGCAAAACTGCTTCAACAATACAAGCAATCATCTGCAACATTTTAGTGGTTACTTACAAAATCATCAACAACTGATGATCATTTATAAAAATAGTTATAAAAAATTATAAAGAGGTAAAATTTAACTCTTTCCAACATTGCCACTTGTTCATTTTGGGGGCCACACATTTCACACTTGGCATTGTCCTCCTATATACTATAAACTAGGGCCAAAATTGTAAAAGCTCTCATGAGCTGCCCTGGGGATATAGGAAAAGAAAGCAATGAAGAACCATTAATCATGATTACATATACATAATGGATCAATTAATTATAATCCTATTTAGGTTATGTAAGACATACACTGTAGAAATCTAGTTTGCCACCTTGTGTATATAGTTCCTTTAATGAATGGAGAGACACATCAAACTGCACAGAACCTAAAGTGGGTGAATGCTCCCAGCTTTAGCACAGAATTAACTGCCCTCCTAGAGACAGATGCACATTCCAGAGTGGCTGAATTCAACAGAGCTGAAACTTCTGGAAGATCCTAACCTACATTTATCAAATTACTATAAAATTCCAATTTATTAAAGTCATGAGAACTTCAGGCCTTACTGACTAAAGACTTTTTATCTCCATGTTTACTGCATCTGGATTACATTGATTATTACAATAATTCTTATAAACTAATTATATTTAATCTTTTGGGGTTGAGTCAAAATGAAAATGAAGATGTTTTCTTCCTGACCCATCCTTGTAACTTCCTGAGAGGTAACTGCCATAGCCAGGTTAGATTTCTTAAAGAAATAAAGAAGTGAAACAGAAAGATGGTAATTTAAGCCATCTCAGACAGAACCAGAATGGAACACAAGCTGTTTCACAGGGTAGGGTAGCAGGTGATGCCTGCCTGGGATTTAGGACTGTAGTTAACTGCCATTACTCTTATATTAGAAGTTTGAAGTACTACTAAAGTTAAATATCAAAAGCAAACCAATATTTCATCTTAATTAAACTTAGGGCTCCTAGATAACGTGAAAAGTGCCAAGATCATGATCACAACTAAGTTTAATCACTGTGACTGTACAGTACAAAGATGCAGGTAAGTATTGGAGATGAGTGAGATATCTTAGCCTTATCATGAGGGCATTTCTGGCCTGATGCAACTCAAGGACTTCAAGGATACATTCATTACCCATTACCAAGGCCTAATTTCAACTTTTACTGCCCTCACATTCCTGCCTGGCACAAGTGGACCATCACCAAACAGGACAGAGCACATCTCCTTACATTAGCTGTATGTAACTCCATACAAGCCACAATTCCTCACGTGGAAAACCGAACTCAGAGATTCTGAAATGTGTGCTGTGTAATCTGTCTTGTAAATTTGTAGCACTCAAGACAAAGGCCAATGATAAGACTGATTTAAATTCACTAACTTAAAATACTGAAGTTCAAGAAACTTCAGAAAAGCAATAAAACAGCTGGTAAGTTTTATAAATTCAACTTCTTTTAGGACTACTTTTCACTTCTAAGAAAACACATGGATTTCTTCATATTTTGTAGAAAGACCAATGTATTTCTGACTGGGTCTGTTCAGCTTGCTCTGAGCATGACTTTGATCAGCAACTCCCACTGATCTTCAACCCTTTCTTACAGAGTGCTTGCAGGATTAAACTCACTGGGATCATAAAAACTCCCTCCTTAATAACTCGGCTGGCAAACAGTTTGAGGAAAAAAAAAAAAGAACACAGAAATATGCATGACACAAAACAAAGAACAAAGTCCAGTTATAGTCCAGTCCATGACTTTTTTTTTCCCCTCCAGGAAGACAACATTTGCAGGACGCAGCAGCACCTGCTGGAGAGTTTAAAATATCACAAGTAAAACAAGGAGTAAGAGCATAAGGTGAGTATTATTTTAAAATAAATAAATACAGTTGATGTGGGTTTCTTTATTGTGAGTTATCCAAGGTCTTCTTTCCTCTGCCCCCCTCCAAGACCAACGAAAAGTATCCTTAAGTGTCCAGTGAAATGGGACTTCTCTCCTGCACAGAAGTGAGAGGGAAGAGGCTGTATGAGGCAGGAGAGCAAAAAAAAGGTCTCGGCACAACTAAAGCCCTCTGAGTAACAGTCCCACCCCAAAGCCATGAGAATGCAAGATTACAAAACAGAGATCACCAATTTGATCCATTCCCTAAATTCCTCTGCTGCCAAATCATGAAAGGTGTTGAGTTAATGTGGAATTTAGTAACACAATACCTTCTGCTGCTAATCCTGTAATCCAGGTTGTGTCACTGACCATCTGGACCCACGTGAGCCATTGGTAACACTGGTCACCAGCTTTGCAAAAACACAAAGAAGCACAAAAACCATAAGCAGAAAAGTTCATACAAGGACAAAGAACATAAGCACTAGAATTCCTCATTTTCAAAAGAAGCTTGTTTTTTACTTTATGATTGAATTTCTGATTTTACTTCAACTTTATTTTTTTTAAAGGGATACTTTAAAACATGAATCAACATGACTACAAGTCCCGTTAGCATACTTAGAGACAAGTTACAGTTGTTAGTGTTCAGCATCTGGAATACGTAAATCACTGATTCTTTCTACAGTCCAGTGGACAGTGATGAACATCTCAAAGTACACAATAAAAAGAGATGAAAATAATTATATCAAAAGGAGATGAAGATGGTCTTTAATATAGCCCAGTTATCAGAGCTCCCTACAACAGACTGTTCAGACAGCAAGGCTGGTATTCATCTACATTTAGAAGCCCAGAAACGAACATCAAAACTGAGGCTAGGAACCCAGATAGCTGCCTGGTTCACTCTGCAGAGACACACAGAGCTCAGTTCAGAAGCTCAAACACACTGAGATATTTATTGGTATTTTAAGTTGTTTGCTTAGAGCAACTTGATTTATCTGAAGGATAACAGCTCTGGCACACTCAGACTGCTGAAGCTACTACTGAAACTTTAGCAGTTCATCCTGAAATCACAACAGAAATCAGCACTTCCACCTTGTGTAGGATCAGGCTGCAAGGGCAGGTAGAGAGATCTCTGAAGGACAGGGTAGCTCTTGGAACACATGATTTATTGTAGGGCCGTGGGTGGAAAGGAGCCCTGCTCCCAGCTGCCAGCGTCCAGCTGAGAGCGTGGTCCAAAGACACCCAGGTCCTTGTTACAATGCGTTATATCTCTTTCTGTGTTGAATATTCTGATTTACACAGATCAACTGGCGAGACATACAAATTCTACAGAATTTACATACAACCTATGAGAACTGCCACATTACCATATCACTCTATATTCTAAACCTTAAAGGCTATTCCCTAAACTACCTTCTCCCTGATACCTCGGCAGGGGTCCACCCCTGGGCCCCTAGATGTCCATTTGTTTGCTATTGCTCAACCCACCTTCAGCTAATCGCTGTCTTCCTGCTTGCCATGCCCACATCTCAAAGCTTGCTTTCATTTCTATTTCACTCACAGGCTTTATATTTTCAGAATCTCTTGCTAAGCAATCGTATCTGTAAACTTTTCCTGTCTCATCTTTCCCAACAATCTTGCACTTATCTTAAAATGACAAAGAGAAGACCAACTTGTAAAGAAATTCCTGCATTGCTAGACTCAGTTATCCCTCACCTCCAGAGTGGAAGAGAAGGGTGGGAAGAATGAAGAGTAACAAGAATACCAGACCCCTAAACAGAATACCTCACCTATTCTCAGAGATTAAGAATCAGGGGCAAACCCCCACATTACACTATTTAGTACAGATTCCCAAGACTTTTACCTGGGTACATCTTTATTGAAGCAATAACTCGCACATATTCTAGGCACTCCATTACATTGTAAACTTCAACTCGTCCATCAAGTAGCTTCAGTGGTTAGAAATAGCAACCTGTTTAGAAATAGCAACGTGCTTCTACTGGAATTTCTCCAGTCATTTCTAGTTGGATATTCCTATAATTTTAATGGTTTAATGTAAGAGTCCTTCAGTTTTATTTGTCCTCAATGAAGATACTTGCACACTTTAGGCAAAGAGCCTGCAAATCCTCATAACCTAAAGAAATGGAGGTCCTTCCACTGCTTGCTCTAAAGTATCTTTTTCCAGACAGAAGAGGTGCAAAGAAATCTCTGAATGGTTAAAGCACTCAGAGTCCTCGGAAAAAGCTGAATGTGAAACTGAATGAGGGTAAACAAAGTTTATTATCCCTCAAAAACTGAGGCATCTTAGCATCCAGGAGGATCAGACCCTTCATTTGCACTTACATACACTCAATGCAAAATCATGAATGTTCCTGGCCATTCAGGATGTTGGTTTTACAAAAAAAACCAAAAACATTAACAACCCAAAACCAAAACCAAAAAACCAAAACCAAAACCAAAAAACCAAAACCAAAACAAAAAAAAAAAAAACAAAAAAAAACCCAAAACCAAGCCACAAAAAAAACACCCAAAAACTTTTTTCCTTCATAAAGCTCCAAAATTTCCAAAGCTTTGCAACATGTAGTTCATGGACATTACCAAAACTACCCTGTGGGCTCTAGGAGACAGACTGGTCATGGTTTACAGACATATTACAAGGGAGTTGCAATAAATTCACACCACTTTGTTTTCACTCCTGGCTGCACTCAATAGCTGGAGGAAATCAACCACAAACAAACTTGCACCATTTCCAGGCTCAGTTTTTACTTGTGTTGTTAGCAGCACCTTATCTCTACACAGTACATCAACAGTAATCCTCTATCCACTGCCAATCTTGCACTAAACAGCACGAGAACAAGACTTTATCCCACATTTTGTTCCTTTATCTGTGTTCTATTTGTACTACAGTAAGGAAAACAAACGCACTGAAGAATTATTTCAGAAGACAGTGATTTGGTAGATGTTGAGGTTGACACATTTCACACAGGAGTCAGCACATCCTTGAAGTAGGCATCCAGAAATCCATCTGTTGTTCTGCTAAAATTGATCTGGATTCCACAGTCTTCAGAAGGGCTGGTTCACAAATCCAGGACCTCACTGTAATAATGGTAATTCACCTTCACCCAGATTTCCTTTGCTGCTGGCTGGATAAAAGGCATATTTAAAGCCAACACGACCATAAATTTCACTCTGCACATGACAGACCTTTTTCCACTGGGAACCAGACAAACAATAGAAAACCACTTTGCACAGGACACTCAATTCTTATGTTATCAACAGCTTTTAGTTGTTAAAAATACTAGGAGTCATTGACAACACACATTTGAAAACCTGCTTTACCTGCTGCAGGACCTAATTATTCCCAATTTGGACATTCCAAAGCCCTTTATTTTTGGTCTTCCAGTTAATTTTGTAAAACTTTACTTGGTTTGGTCTTTTAGTCCATGGTCAGAAAACTCCACTGGAATACCTGAGAGCCTAAGAAATACCAACTTTTTATCTGCCCAACTGCTCCAAAACAAACATTTTTTGTTTGTCTTTAAAATCTGGCATAATTTCAACAACTTTGTCTCTGAAACTAAGCACCCTTGAAAAGCTCAGCAGCCCAGTTTCAAGCCTGTTTGCAGTGGAAGCTCTGGTAACTGAAATAAAGAAGGCAGAGACACTACAGTCCTGTGTATCACCCTCTCCTGCAGACTTAGGGATCTCCTTCCACACAGTTTGAGAAATGGCAAAGTTAAGAGCCCTTTTTGTTTATGGCCTCCATATACAAGCAATGCTTTGGATTAAATGGGCACTAAAACCTTAAGGTCTCATAACATTTAACAGCTGTTAGTCACCCAGCTCTTTTTATGGCTTCATGAATTTTTTTTTATCTCAATTTTATAAAGATGCATCAAAACACAGTAAATAACAGGTTAAATGACAGACTAAAAAGCTACTGAGCAAAAATGGTGACAGAGGTCTCCATCACATGGATAAAATTGAGAACAAAATTGGAAACACAGAAAATATTTCTAGTTCAATATTAAATAAGGAAAATGTCCTTAAGAAAGTGTGCAATACGAATAGCTGAGCTATTTGCATGCCACATCAAGTTTTCATAGAATTGCAGAATGGTTTTGGTAGGAAGAGAACTTAAAGATCATCTTATTCCAATATCCTGCCATGGGCAGGGACATTTCCACTCTGCCTATGTTGCTTCAAGCCCAATCCAACCTGGTCTTGGACACTCCCAGGGATGGGGCAGCCACAGCTTCTCTGGGCAGCCTGTGCCAGGGCCTCACCACCCTCACTGGGAAGACTTTTTTCCCTAACATCCCATCTAAACTTGCTCTCTTTCAATATGAAGCCATTCCCCCTTGTCTTGTCACTCCATGCTCTTGTAAAAAGTCTCTCTCCACCTTTTTTGTAGGCATCCTTCAGGTGTTGAAAGGCCACAGTTAGGTCATCCCTAATCCTTCTCTTCTCCAGGCTGAATAATCCAAATTAAATTTGTCCAAATTTAACCCCAAATTTAATGAATCCAAGTAAATTCAGAGTTGCTTCACATCTACAACACTGCCAACTAGAGGGCATGGTTTCCATCCAGAAATTGTTGTACTAAACCTAGCAACCCCTGAGAATATTTTGAGGTTGCCTACTCTTTACTTCCTGGCACTGACTAATGGTTTTCAAACAGCAAATGCTCTGTTGTACTCCAGCAGTAAATCTGGACAGCTCTGGCAACATCCATTGCTTAGAACTGCAGCTTCAACAGGCAAATGTGGGCTAAAATACAACAGAAAGATCAAGGTGAAGAAAGTCAAACCTCTCAGAAGTGCCCAGTTTTATTTCTCCTAATGTAAGTATACCTGTAACTCATCCATTTCTTGTGGCAAACACTGTAAATGGAACCAAGAGCTGTACTATACACATTGGCTAGACCAGTTCAGAGTTCTGAGCTGCTGTGGTGTGCTGCCTGTATGATGTGTCAAACCGGGCACATTGCATTAGGCTGTGTAACTGGTGAATAAGTGAATACTGCAAATGGTTTTGAAAGCATGTGGGCAAGGGTAAACAAGAGATTACTCACACCTTTTAGGACTGAATAGCTGAGTGAGTATGCTGCAAAAGTAGGCTGGCAAAAGAGCCTCGATGCTTAAAACTTGTCTGCACCTGTGCATAAAGTTTTTAACAAGAACTGAATTGTAACTTTGATGAAATTGGTCAAAATATTGTACCTGCTCTGTTATGCATTCCCTGAGCTCTAATTCACTCTGCATAACATATATACTAAGGCAATACAGCAAAGTAATTTATAAAGGACACGTCGCTCCTTCACATGATCAGCTGTCACGTGCATTTTCACAAAGTTGAATTTGTGTAACCAAAAACAGACTCAGAGGAAAAAAAACACACAAGGACCTTGACTTGAACTTGACACATAACACATGAGTAGCTGCAAGAATTCTTATCTAGCTCACCTGGAGATGTTTTTTTCCCTTTTTTACAGGCCTGTGTTTTGCCACACCTGCTACATTCCATAAATCAAGGTGAATCAGGGGTGTGTCACTCTATTCAGCCTACTGTACCACATTTTAGAGCCACTCCACAGCTGGCACACACAGGTAGCAAAACCTGCCTAACTCATACATATGTGAAAATCATTTGGAAGAAATGAGCTGAAATCTACACCACCTGCAGAATAAACACATAGCACGGTACACAGAGTGAAATTCAGATCTACTTCAGTTAGTTAGGAAGTCATAAGCATGCCTTTTTCTCAGTTCTCAGAATTTAAAACAGTGATGATTTGTGCTCTGTGCTATTAAAGGATGCTTCATTTCTCTATTCACATAGAGCTGATCTCATTGTTTTTCAGCACCAGTAACTTAACAGGTTTTGCAGAATTACTAATCCCTTCTCATAATAAAAAGGAAAACCATGGGAATGTAAACTATTTGTCTTAATTTATGAAGCAAACTTACACCAGGACCCAAAACAGATCTCAACGCATTGCACCACACAGTGCCTCTGCAGTGGCACTCAGAGTACATTCAACAACACGTGACCATTTCCTGCCTGTATTCTGAGTTTTAGAGTAAATATTTTTTTTTTTTTTCCCATAAGAGACCACAAAAAGGTAATGTGCGTGAAAGAATATGAACAGCCAACTTACAGAGCTGTGTGACCAAAAGGGAGATGGAGTCATGGAGGAGTCATAGAGAAGTCATACTGACAAGCACCACTGCCTTGAAAAGGTGACAGCCTGGGTCTGCTGGGCACCTGCAAAGGAAGCAGGAGGCAGGTTATGGGCGTGCTGGGAAAACACAGGGACACTCCCAAGGACACGTCCCATCACAGCCTCACCTCATAGTGCCCTTCTGCAATAATGGGAAGCCCAGCAAACACCACGAAAGCATCCTGGTCTGGAGGTACAAACACATCCCTCACAAACCCCTGAGATCCCTGAAAATAGTCTAGTTGAGGTGTTAGAGCATGGGTTGGACTCGATCTTGGAAGTTTCTTTCAACCTAGCTATTTTGTGATTCTGTGAAAACACCACATTGCTCTGTTTGGGAGGGCTACATCCCACAAGCCCCCATGGTTCGCCTCAGCTCTGCCCCCTTCATCCCAGTGCGTGGCAGCAGGACCAAGGCAGTGACTGTCCCCTGTGCTGGGCACACGTGAGGTCACCTCGAGGGCTGTGTCCAGTTCTGGGCCCCTCAGTTCAGGAAGGCCATTGAGGGGCTGGAGAGTGTCCAGAGAAGGGAACTGAACTGAGGAAGGGTCTGGAGCACAAATCTGAGGAGGAGCAGCTGAGGAGGCTGGGGGGGCTCAGCCTGGAGAAAAGGAGGCTCAGGGGAACCTTCTGGCTCTGCACAACTCCCTGACAGGAGGGGACAGCCAGGTGGAGGTTGGGCTCTGCACCAGGGTAACAAGGACAGGACGAGAGGTGATAGTCTCAAGGTTCACCACGGGAGGTTTTTATTTGGACATTAAGAGTAATTTCTTCACAAAAATGGTCCTTACACATTAGAATGGGCTGCCGAGGGAAGCGACGGAGCCACCGTCCCTGGAGGTGTTGAAACATGGGGTTGGAACCTAGAAGATGTCAGCGTTTAAGGAAGAGGCTGGAGGTGACACTGAGAGACAAGGTCTAGTTGACACACTGGTGATCGGCTATAGATTGAACTCGATTATCTCAGATCTCTCTTCCATCTAATTGACTTTGTGACACTAAAAACTCCCCACAGGCTCCTCGTGGCCCCCACGGCCTCCTCACGCCCCCCTCACGCCCCCCTCACGACGCCTCTCACGGCCCGCCCCTCACTTCCCGCTCACCCCCTCCGCCGTTCATCCCAGCGCCACGCCCCCCACACTACAGCCAATCGGATCTCCCGCCAGCGGGCCCGCAGCCAATCACAGCGGGTGGAGGCCGCGCTCACCGACGCGCTCCCGCGTCCCCCCCACCAAGGCCCGTCAGTTGTCAGTTGGGGCTGCGCGGGTACCGGGTGCGCAGGCGCTGAGCCCCCTCCGGTCACCTCCGGCTACCTCCGCTGCTGCCCGCGCGTTCCGGCCCGAGCGGAGCCGGAGCGGGACCTCACGGTGGGGCCCCGGCGAGGACGGGGGTGTCCCGCGGCGGGAGGTTGTGGGGACGGTGAGCCCAGTCTGAGTGCGGGTGAAGGACAGGCGCGGGGGAAACCGACCCGGAGCGCCCGGTTGGTCGGCGGTGCCGCGTATGTGCGCTTTGCAGGCGGCATAACCTCCGTTCTGACTGAGCCGAGCAACTCCAGAACCTGGTGGGGAAGTTCGGGAGCAGCTGGACTAGTGCTGGTGGTGTTTCACAGCTGGGTTGTTTTGCTGGGTTTGCCTGGGGTAGAGTTAAATTTTTGTTAGAAAAATGCCACTTGTGTATAAAAACACCCGTGCTGCGCAGCTTCGGAGCATTTCGAAGCGAACGCTGCGGGTTTGCGTCTTACTGCGCTGTGAAAACTCTGCTTCTGCTTTTTAAAGCACCTGACAGCATCGAACGGGTGACTCGCCGCTGCGTTGCTCTTCCCATTTCTTTTCTCCTTTTTCTTCTTTAAAAGGGCTTGTGTCCTCCAGGTCCTCTGTGCTAAGAGATGCGTTTATGCTGTTTTTGACAATCCTTGTAACTTCTTTATCTTCTTCAGACATTTTAACTGTTGGAGATCGGGGCGGGGGGTGGCTTCCCGTGCTTTGAATTCCCGTCACTGCTAAAGCTACGGCTAACATTAAAGCTCCTTACACCTCTAAAATAAACCCGCCGTTTTAAGGAGTTTGCGAGAAAGGGTTGATGTTAAAAATGTTGGGAAGACAGCTGCTGTGCCTTCTGGAATCACAGTTTGTCTGCACATAAAGGAAGATAAAGGATAAGAAAAAAAATAAAGGGAAAATTTGCTGGAATGGGGCTCTTCTTGAGAAGCAAATATGCTACCTAATAACACTGTAGAAGGTTTTGTGAAACCTGGAGCTTCACTTCCTCTTTCTTAAAGACTGAGAGCATCATTCTGTACCTTCCTAAACAAAATGCTGAAGTCACACATAATACATTAAGAGGGGGTAAAAGCTTATAAATTATACCTGACACTTATAATAGTCATTAATTCCTTGCTGAGAAATACTTGCCTCATAGCTAAGGTTATTAATTTGTTTTTTTGTTTTGTTTTGTTTTTTTTTATAGAGAGACAAGTGCGGTACATAAAGGACGGGTTTAAATGCTATTATGGTAGATGTAGAATAGCTTAGAAGGAAAGCAGAAGTAGAAGTTACTCCTGGCAGTTCTGTGTATGGAATAAGCAATGTGTAAATGGGAGTGTTGAAAGGCTGAAAAGTCTTCCAGCAACTCTGGAGGGTGGAAACTGAAAAAGGAAAAGTGAGATTAAAAAGGAAAAATACAATTATAGTAGGAAACAGGCTTCTGACCTAAACAGTGATGTGTACTAAGAATTTAGGGCTACAGAGGACTCTTAAATGTGGGTCTGGAACTGCTCAAGTGTCTGTGCTTGAACATGAGGAAAAATACTGATTTTCTGTCTTGGAATGTAGAATTGTAGTAGAACACACACAACAATGGAATAACTGATCAAAAGAAAACAATTCTTCCTTTCATTTAGCCTGCAGTAGAAAAAAAATCTCACTGCTCATTTGTTTTAATGTATGAAAAACTCTGACAATATGTGAGAAACCTCTGAAGTCAGTAGGGAAATGTGAGTGGTTGTTTAGACTGGATGTTCTGGAATTACCCTCTGGAAGGAAGATGTATATAATGTATAGCTAGTTAAACTGGTCACAGTAGAATTGTTTTGGTTACATTGCTTGTCTGTTTAAATTTTTTCAGGTGCATCTGATCACCTGCTGGAAGCACTTTGAAATCTCCACAATGGGCTCAATATTGAGGTTATTTTTTGCTGGAATCCTTGTCTGTTGTGCTTCCTCAGCTGGTGACTCTGTACCCAGGTTGCTCCTCGTGTCCTTTGATGGCTTCAGGGCTGATTACTTGGAAACCTACAAGCTTCCACATCTCCAGGAATTCATTGAGGATGGTGTGCTTGTAAAAGAAGTCAGGAATTCTTTTATCACCAAGACTTTCCCAAACCATTACACCATAGTGACAGGTTTGTATGAGGAAAGCCATGGCATTGTGGCTAATGACATGTACGATGCAGATGCCAAGAAAAACTTCACACAGTTCAACGATTCAGATCCCTTCTGGTGGAACGAGGCAGCTCCAATTTGGGTGACAAATCAACAACAGGGAAAGGGAGCAAGTGCAGCTGCAATGTGGCCTGGTAGTGATGTAAAAATCAATAACGTGACCCCTCATTTCTTTATGAAGTACAACTTCTCAGTGAGGTTTGAGGAGAGAGTGGAGAGAATTGTTGCGTGGCTGAACAGCTCTGAGCCAGTGGTCAGTTTTGCTGTGCTCTACTGGGAGGAACCAGATGCAAGTGGGCACAAATACGGCCCAGAGGACAAACACAACATGAGCCGTGTGTTGGAAGGAGTGGATAAACACGTCGGTTTCCTTATGAACAAACTGAAGGCATCGGGTCTGTGGGACACCGTTAATGTCATAATAACAAGTGACCATGGAATGGCCTCCTGTTCTGCAGAGAAGCTGATTGTCCTGGATGAATGCCTGGGGCGCAATAATTACACCCTGATAGACAAGACTCCGGTTGCTGCAGTGCTGCCGAGGCAGAGTATGTTTGGGTTTGGTTATTTTTTAAGGCATATACTGAGAATTAAATCTTGTTTATCTTGCCTCTAAAAAGTACACAGTACGCTAGACTTGTTCTAATTGTTTGCAAAACCTATGGAGTTTATGTTGCAGAACTTTGACATAATGAATAAGCTAAAGAATGATGGTTTATTTAGAAGTTTGTTTTGGCAGTCAGTGGGAGAGTTTTTTTGTCAGATTGCTGTGGCTGATAAGGCTGACCCTGGTATAGGTGGTTGAGAAAGTAGATAGGTACTTAGTTTGCCTGCTCTCTTGTTGGTCACTTAATCTATGCAGCTGTAATTCACAGTGAGCATGAAATAAACCCATGTTTTTATTTAGAACAAAAAATGTCACTGTGTAAATTTCCAAGTAAGAATCTAGTCCCAACTTTGGTTGTTTTACCACTTCTGTTTTTGGGAGTGAAACCTAAGATTTTGTACCATGAATTCCAATTTTGTATCTCAGAGTAGTCCCCAGCAGGCATGTCTGAAATCATAACATTGCTGGCCTCGCTGTGGCCAGACTAATGAACAAAATGATTCATAGGGTAAAAAAACCAAAAAAATACTGCATTGAATAAAATATTGACTACTTGAGGGGGTGATGTTATGACATTAAAATGAAAGCAAATTTTGAAATTCACCTCAACCAATGTCACATTTCATAAGGGACATGAAAAAATCCTTTTCTAGGTGTGTTTTTAAAAACAATTTTTTTGAAATAATGCATCTTAGGTTTAATGACAGATAACTGTAGTAAACAGGAGTTAATTTCCAGCTGTTTCATATGCAATATTTTCCTTGGCAGACAAAGAAGATGTGTATAACTTACTCAAAAATTGCAACAGTCACATGAAGGTTTATCTGAAAGAAGAAATTCCAGACAGATTCCATTATAGCCATCACAAGAGAATCCAGCCCATAATTCTGGTTGCAGATGAAGGCTGGACCATCGTACAGAACGAGTCCCTGTCCAAGTGTAAGTGTGTGTTCCTCTGTGGTTTGTGTGGGTAAACTGCCTTGTTTCTATTCTAGCCAGCTGCAGGATGGTTCTCATTTAGCAAGGGGAGTCCTGGCACTGTGCAGGTTTAGGAATAGTGCAGCATTTTCTAGAACATTCTCAGCCTGAGCCTGGAGTGTTTAACAGATGAGGAGGAGATGGGGAATATTCTGTTGGCTGAAACACTTTGTCATGTTCAACTTAATAGTCTGAGTTATCTTAGGCAGGTTAGCAGTCTGTCTCAAGCTTTCCCTGGAGTGTGCCTTAAATTTTTATTGTAAATAAAATATATGTTTAGAGATGCATAAATTGAAGCATGCAACACACAACATTTAATACTACAGTACACGTACAAGGGAATGAAAATAAATGTCAGGAAATTCTAAAAATAGTAGGAACAGAGCAGCATGTTTGAAAGTCAAAACTCAACAGGTGTCGCTTCTCAGTGCCTTGTTAAGCTGTGAACTTTCTTCCTGCTAGAATGTCAAATTACACATACATATATATGTATGTGTGTATATATGTGTATATATTTCCAGGTGTATATAAATGTAGGGGGTTTTTGGCAGACAAGGGGCATGTATAATTTACTAAGAAAAAAAGCAACCGTCACATGAAAATGTATCTCAAGAAATTCCAGATAGATCTCCTTGCTGTAAGAAAATTCAACCTGTAATTCTGGTTGCAGATGAAGTTTTTGTGTGTGTGTATGTGTGTTCAGAAAGCGATTGGACAGATTCTTGGTATGAAAATCCATTAATAGAAATTAAATACAAAAGTACCAACTTCTGGGAAGGTTCTGAGCAGCCAACAGCTTGGGCTGGTTGGCAGGGATATCCCTTCTGGATTTCCTCCCTATACGACTGTTAGAGCCAGGGTGTTGAGTGGTGTAAAATCCTGGTTGCACCCAGTTTGGCTGATCTTACTGTCTCTCCTTTGCAGAATTAAGTTCAGGGTTTTTTTAGTATTTCTACAGAAGTACTGCTTTTTAATGCAGGATGTGTTTATGTTTTAATTTCCCCAGGGATTTGCTAGAGTTATCTTCAATTTGGCAACACATTGTAGAGGTGTGCTCTGATCAGAGTTTTCTTTTTCTTATTTCTGGTTAGATTCAATGTCATATACCTAAAAATAGTTGGTAAGTGAATACTTATAAGGAATGGCATTGTATCAGTTGAAGTAAATCTCTTTTCAAATCAATTTTATTTGTGAAGGCTTCCTAGAATCAGGCAGGGCAAGTTTTAGCCTAAAAGGCTGTTTAAGGTTTATTGTCTTCATGGACAAAGTGACAGCACTGTGATTGCCAAGTGTACCAGTAACTCCACACGCCAGAATCTGGAGTAGCTCTGTTCAGAACAAACAAGAAGTAAAAGGCAGGGGAAACAATCTAGAAACATGAGTCAAAACAAACAAGATGTGGTAACAAATAGAGAGTTGGAAGATATTAAAAAGGACTTGTAGAAGCTCAGTGACGTGGTGAGTGTGACCTAATCAGTTGGAATCTGGACGTTTTGCTTCAGGGAAGCCCCCAAGGAAACAGTTCTCAGGAATATTCCTCCACTGTTACGAAGAAATGGACTAAAAATTAAATGCAGTTGCTCAAATACTGTGCTATGTGTGCTGTGAGAGACTTCTGGCACCTTGGACAGGTTTTTCAGGAATGCTATTAGAAAATTTGACAATGGCTGCTCTTTAGCTGTTTATAGTCCATCTTAAAGACCTACCAGATGTCCAAGTACTCCTGACCTTACAGCCACAAAAGTTTTGCCATGTGCCTGCCAGAGGCACAGTGATCCTTTGTCTTTTGGTTTTGACTCTTTGGGTGTCCGTTCAGCTGAAGTAGCTTATCTGATAAGCATGAATTGAGGGTATTTAATAGGCTTGAACTGAACACTATCAAGGGAAGAGTGCCTGATTGTCACAATAGGACACGAAAGGACGAGGCAGAGGCCAGCTCAAAGGTCAGGCAGAATGCTCTATTTTTTTTATTTTGACTCCAACTTATATATAATTGTACAAGAGGCAAGAGATTGGTGAAAGGTGTTGCCACTTCTCCAATCTTCTTGGTGAACATCACTATCACTCAAGAAACTCCTCCTAGAGGAGAAACTATGTAAACATTTCTTTATTTAGAAGAGAAGGCATGAGAACTGACTCCTAGTTCTGTAAATGTCAGAAGGCAAAGCATAAACATCAGAAGGCAAAGTAAAAACATGGAAAACCAAGGGCAACACCTGGTTTTTAGTAATTAATTAAAGTGTCCACTTTGCAAGGAGAGATGCCTTTCCAGAATCTGAGAAGTAAAAATCTTCATTCTAGCTACTGACTCACTGTGGAGTGTCAACCTCCTTTTCAACTTTGGCATGAAGAATGGGAAGGGGAAATGTTAAGCATTGAAAGGAAAAGAGACTAATGGGAGGGTGAACCATGGTGGAAAGCCAGTATGGGAAAAGACTTGTGGGGTTTGGGGAAGAGGGAAGGAGCTCTGGCTGCCTTCTGTGGTTGATGAAACAGCCACTTTTATATTGTGCATTAACGTTTGGTTAGCTTTGGGGGTGGGGGGTATGGGGAGGAGAACAGTATCTCTGCAGCAGAGGCTGTGACAGTAACTGTGTGCTCTGCCCGCTGCAGTGGGGGACCACGGCTATGACAACTCCCTGCCCAGCATGCACCCGTTCCTGGCCGCGCGCGGTCCCGCCTTCCGGCGCGGCTACAGCCACGGCACGCTGGACAACGTGGACATCTACCCCATGATGTGCCACGTGCTGGGGCTCACCCCGCGGCCGCACAACGGCACCTTGGCCAACGCCAAGTGCCTGCTGGCTGACCAGTGGTGCATCAGTGTCCCCGAGGCCATCGGGATCGTCATCGGGGTTTTCATGGTCCTGAGCACTTTCACCTGCCTCATCATCATCTCCAAGAACAGAGTGGCTCCCTCTCGGCCCTTTGCCCGGCTCCAGTTACAGAGCGATGACGATGATCCTTTGATTGGATAGCGCGGAGGGAGCCTCGCCTCGCTTCCTACGCTGTGATTTCAGGAAAGCAGTTTCAATTTGCACTGGATGGCATTCTTTGTTTGATGCACTTTATCTGTGTAAAATACTGCACAGCCAGACCCTGCTGATTGTGTGACTGGTGTCATATAAAAATATTTTCATAACCAAACAGTGAACAGGTGACTTTTTACTGCAAGAGATGATTAACAAAATAAGGATGCTTAATTTTTCATCCAAGCCTCTGAACACTTTCAGAATGAGACTCCAGAGTGTGACTAGCCAGGATAGAAAAAGTGAATTTTAATATTTGTAAATGATAATTGCTTTTTTGTATTAAATTAATGTTGACTACTTTTAGTGTTCTTGCACCTGTGTTGGAAAGAAAAACTTTATTGAGAGTTAGGAATTAGTTCTGTTTTGAGAGTATATTCTGGTGTGCCCTTAAGTCTGGGGGAAGAGAAGATCCAAGACTTTTGTTTCTACCCTAAGTCAGCAATGTGACAAATTTCTGAGAAAGAGAAGTCAGTGATGAAAGAACTGGTGCATATCTCTTTTATTTTGAGCAATAAACTATGTGGTTCAGCACTTACAAGCCTGGGCAGGTGGCTCGGACATTTCTGGATACGTATCTCTGGATGACTTAGATCCACAGGTCCAGTTGGGATGGCAGTACTGCCTTATCTCAGAAAAGTCAGTTTAACTTGGGAGTCTTTGAACTACCCAGCTTCATCAGCTGTAGATGTAAAATCATTGCTTCTAAACCCTGTGGAAAATTTCTCAGGAGTAAATTCTGCTGAAGGTGTTTTTGAGATAAAAATGGTTGTGCCCTGTGTACCAGCTCATAATTTTCTCTTGAAGGCTGTTGTGCTAAAAAGCAAGAATTGGAAGTTTGATGTGCAAGTCATCAAGTAAGGATTCCAAACTCGTATTTTAAACCCTGAAAATTTAAAGGAAGACATTAGCAGATCTTATCTCAAAAAATAAATTCTCTATTATAATGTTTGAGGTATGTAGATGCAAATTCCTGGTTGAAGACCAGAGCTAACTGTTCTCTTAATTGAAACTCTTTATTCTTTGTTAATGGTCATCTAGTAACTTGCTATAAAAACAGTAGCTTGATTGAGAAAGCTTTAAATGTTACCTTACCTTTCAGTGAGATTAAATTATTATTGCTAACCCAGAAAGAGAACTACAGTTACCAAGTCCTTTTCCTACAAGTCTGATGGTTTTAAAAAATAAAGTGACAGGAGGACCTGGTAGCAGTGGGATTTCTCTTTCACAACTTCCCATTCATTGCAGTTTGGTGTTGGCCACAGCCTTTTAGTGATCCAACAGGGAGGCAGCAGGTTAATTTTGGAGGGAAGGGGTTACTTTGAAATGCCCACTGGAAAAAATAAACTTGAGCTTTATAAAAGTGTGGAAGTTTTGGTAATGTGTGTCTTCCTGTCTGGGGATTTCATTGTACTTTATTAAAAACACAGTCTTAAAACCTAACCAGTTCTGGTTTTTTGGGTTTTTTTCAGACTACTAATTATTACTTACTAATGCTTTACTCTGAATTAATCTGAACTTGAAATTGTGTTCAGATTAATTGAAAGAGGCTCAGGCCCCTTGGAAAGTCTGTGCTGTTACTGACGGGCTACTGGATTTTAGCCTGTTGATATTCTAGAGTAGTAGCTGAACACCGAGTCACTTCCTCATCCTGCCATATTTAAATTAATTATTACATGCACCAAGAGGTCAGGTTAATGAGTAACTACAAAAGGAATGTGTTGCAGGGTAGAACCTGTAGGCTTAGATAAGCTGTAAAAGGGAGGATGCTTGAATTCCTGTGTTGGAGGGAATTTTGTTAGGTTCTGGTAATTCTGCTAATGCAGAGTGGGATCTTCAGAGGGTCAGTCAGAAGATTACTGGAGATCCTTTGCATCATCTGTGTTTGGAAGGGCTTGACTGAGTTTACCTTTCTGGCAGACATCCTGTCCTCTACCTGTGAGGTTTGTTTTGGTTTTTTTCCCTAAAAGCTAAAACAGATTAGGACAGTATTTTCTCCACTGTTCCTCCCCGCCAGCAGCTGTCACACTGTGGTTGTGACACACACACAACACATGTGGTTGATGTGCTCTCAGTTCCTCTGTGCATCCCTTCCCAGGCAGGTGGCAAAGTTACCAGCAAGGCTTTGGTGACCAGAAGTGTAAATGCTGACTGAAGTACAAACTCTGATCTGAAATAGAAATGTTGCTACAGCTGGGGAAAACAAGGTCTAAATGCATTTCTCTTCCTCGCTCTAGGCAGCCCCTTCTGATGAGAACTGCTACAGGCACTGAGCTGCTGTGAAACCAGCAGGTAGCTGTGTCTGGTGGAAATCCTTATCACCCTCTGTCCTCCTCCCTTTAGCATGAAGATGAAACAGTGCTACTCTGGAAAGAGTTTAAAGAGGAATTTTAAGTGTTAACTAGGATAAACTATATTCCAGTTGCACTGTGATTATTCTTATTTCCAAAGATGTGGTGTGGTCTGTAAGGGTGCCGAGTGTTTTTCCTGGCACAAAGGGTTTCACAGTAGCTCTTGTACATCCAGTTTCATACAGATCATGTACAAATCAAGAGAATCTAGATAGAAAAAAATATCTTTCTGCCTTTAAGGCACACAGTTGATTCATTTAAGGATGATTATTTTAAAAGATAGATCCTTAAACATGACAAAATATTTCCACTGCCTCATTCTGGTTTGTGTGAAGTATTTCTCATGAAAGCCAGTGGCTGATTTCCTTTTGGGCACCCAGTTCAGAACAAGAACAGCAAAGCTGTGGCTTCTGCTTCCTCAAGGCTGCGATAAAGGAACAGTAGTTTGTGGCAACATTTAATGACTTCCTAAATAGACACAACTCCGCAATGGTCACCCAGGGCAGGTTAATTCAGGGGAAGTTCCTAACCCTTAACTGGCATTGCAGTTTAGAGGCAAATAGGGGATATTTAGGGACACTTGGCAGCACTGAAGGCTGATGTTTCATTGCATTGACTGCCTCCACACAAGAACTCTTCACACTGGTACAGCAGCCCTAGACCATCCACCCCTCTGGGGTTCTGTGCTTTTTGGACATTGGCATCATGGAGACAGTTCCAGAACTGAACTACAGCTCTGAAACTCTGCTTTCAGTAATTTGCTGCCTACACACTGCCTGTGAAAATAAATCAACTTTGTGTACCTCCAAGGACCAGACCACAGGGACAGATGTTTGCTCTAACATGCATGGTAGCATCTTTTATTGCAAAAAAAAAAAAAAAAAAACCAGTAATGGAGGTTTGTTAATAGGATTCAGATTAGGATTTCATTATGGAAAGGCTGATACCACTATTTAATTTATCATTTTAATGTGCTTGCAACAGTTTTTGTAGTTAATATCTATCAAATCTATCTATCTAATAAATGCTTATATCACCTTTACTGTAGGGCAAACATGCCATCAAAGGTTTGTACAGCAGCATAGATATGGTCAACACAGCATCCATGGCATTATTTAAGTAGGGAAGAAAACTGGGAAGTAAGCCTGTTAAATTTCCATTTTACAAAGCAACAGGACCCAACCACTGCCCATTTGTCCTTCTCCCACATGCAGGTCAAGATTGTGCTGTCACACTTCTGACAGAGGTCAGGGGGGCAGGGGGGTTGAAATGAGCTGATCTTTAAAGTCCCCTACAACCCAAACTATCCTGTGATTGTATGAAAAGTCAGTTTGCACAACATTTCATCTTACAACAGGCTTGGCAGTTCTGGGTTAATGGTTGGACTGGATGATCTTAAAGGTCTTTTCCAACCTAAGTGATTTAATGAATCTGATTTTTCTGGTTTGGTGTGTTTGGGTTTGGTTTTTGGGTTTGGTGGGTTTTTTTGTTTTGTTTTGTTTTTTGGGGGGGGGTGGTTTTGGTGGTTTTTTGTTTGTTTGGGTGGTGTTTTATGTTTGGGGTTTGTTTTTGTTTGTGGGTTTTTTTAATGGCTGCATTTCTTGTAGCAGCATTACTGCAGCTCTTGACCAAGAAAGTCTGGAAGATTTTATTTTAGTAAAAGAAAATGGATTCCCACTATTGGTAACCAATAGCTGTTTTTTCCATATATGGCAGCAAGGTGGGAAACAAGAAGTCTGTTATATAAGAACTGTGACCTAAAATTCCAAAGTTCTATCACACTTCCAGTTATTTTTAACAAAGGCATACACAAGGAATATTTGGGATGCATACACGTTGAAACATTCTCCCCCAGTCATTTCCCCCCAGTTCAAGTTTGTTTTCCAGAAGTGTTTTAAATGAAGCCAGCACTCCATGCTTGACAGCATTACAGCAAAGATGTATTTTAACTTCAACGTTTCCAAACAAGAAGGAACAAAGAAAACATTTTATATCTGTATGCTCCACAGGTCAGTAATGAAATATATCATGCATCATTCTTGATTTCCAAGTTTAAGTTACAAGTAGTACACAGTGTGCTCAAATTCTCTTTCAAATAAACTTGTTTGTACATCACAGAAAGTATCATATACACAGAAATCAAATCCCATGTCCCCCACCCACCCAAAAAGGTGTCTGACAAAATGTCACATCAGAGAAAACGTCACTATTTTTCTCCAGGCATCATCTGTGCTTTCAGTTTCATTAAGCTCACACCCAGTAACTTAAAACAGTTGGACAAATGTTCTAGCAAGGAACTACCCAAGAGGTACCTGCAAATACCCCTAAGAATAAAGGAAATGTTTGACCCTAACCTGAAATACACAAATGCTACAAGATTCTCTTCATTTTTTCACAAAGTTTATTTTTGCCCTCAAAGAAGGGTCTCACAGTGCAATACAGAACAATGACATCAACAATTCTCACATTCATGTCCCCAGCCTATTCTGAATGTTACTGTTCCCAAAGCCTTTGTTGGGGGAAACCTACTTCTCCATCCTTGTTTCATATTTGGACAGGTAAATCTAAGTCCCAAATGACTGATCAACACTGACAAACTTTGCCCCCTCCTTAAAATCAAGGGTCACTTTGGCTGGTGATGGAACTACACTTGCCACAATTAAAATGGGGTTTAAGGAAAAGCTTTGAGATTACAACCCAGTTATTTTTACATCTGCCACAATCACTGCTATGAAATTACTGCAATAAGAAGAACTTCTACTAAAGCAACATGTTCCAAAGTGCAAAAGCTACAGGTGAGTGTTACGGCATTGTTTTGACAATTGTCACTATTATTGCCTTATCAAAGCCTGCAGCTCTTTGATCACACAATACATTTGTGCTACAATTAATTTTTAAGCTGCAATTAAGCAAGAAAAGGTGGAGTCAGTGCATCAGTTTGCTGTGTGCCATGCCCTTTTTGGAAGGTGGATAGGGAAGGGATTAGTAACAACTCAGAGGTTTGGGTTTTGTGCTCAGACTTCCCCAATCTCTGAAAAGTGCTGTGAACACGTTACTGGTGTCATCGTTCAGCTGGAGCCCCTGCAGCACAGTTTTACCTGTGCCAGCAAGTTCACCTTCAGGCACAGCTAAAGGCCAGCTGCACTAAGAATCAGCCTTACAGACCTTTTCCTTCAGTGTTTCCTTAAGAAAACGGCAATGCAGGAAAACAAGGCAGTTCACAGCACAATAACAGCACTGAGTCAGCTGGAGTTCATAGTATTTTATATGCATCCCCCAAATCAAGGGCTGTCTTCAAACAGACCTGCATTTTTCCTACCTTCCTAAAGCTACTATTAGAGCTGAACTTTCAGCAGAACCCTTAAGTTGGGCTATTTCATTGCCTTCCCTCTGAAGCATTTACTGCACCCACATGTGGCCTCTGGAAATGTCCACATCTGTCTGCATAACAGCTTGGTGCTAAGCAAGTGTCCCTGCCATCACAGAGGAACACAACAGATCTTCCCTGAGTCTGGAATTTAGCCCAGCAAAAGGAATTTTGTAGCCCAGCCCTCCCCTTGCAGTACTGACTGTCAGTCACGCCTTTGGTTTGGCAGAGCACATCAGAAGCCGAGGTGTTCCCATCCTTGCCCTCTGCTGGGGGCTATGGATACAGACATAAATTGCATTTAAAATTACCCAGTCTGCTGCTTCTGCACTAATTTTGACAGTTTCTTTCTCCTTCAGGCATTGCACTCAGCAACAAATACTATCATGTCACAGGGAGAAGGGGAGAAGTCTGACAATAGACAACTTTTCTCACTTAAGAACATTTTTCATACAAACTTAGTCAGCAGATTCTCACCATTTAAGTGAGTTCACAAAAAAACCCACAACTACACTAAAAAGAAGATTTATTGCCACACACAAAAGAATGAGAATATGTACCTTTGTTGACTCAGAATTAATATTTTTCCCTGACAGAGATTTTCCTCTGGGAAAATAAACTCCAGTTTTATACCTTTCTTTTTTTTTTTTTTTTTTTTTTTTTCTTATTAAAGTGTGCTTTTTCAGATTTAAGAACATACATGGCTTGAGATTTATACAGCTGCCCTTTAAACTGTGTGTGTAATCCTAATCATCCCATTCCAAGGCTCAGCCAGACAGAGCAGATAAAGCACAAGACACAAGTCAAACTCAGAATTTCCAGTAGCAGACCAGGGACAAGCCTGACAACACTCTGAAACCAGCCTGAGCATCCTTGTTCCTTAACTTATTCACCTCCCTTAATACCATTGAAATAGAAGACCCCATTTGGATATGCAGGTGTGGTGCTTGTACATCCTGCCATCTGCATGGAACTCAGAAAATTTAGTGCAGTGTACAGGAAATCAAAAAAGTAAAGGCCTAGATTTACCTGAAATCATATTTAAAGTGGTGAAAACCCATATTTACTTAAATAAATTTTTAAAACATTAAGAATCAAGCAGTTTATCAATCTGCTGATTGCAAAAGGCAATACCACTTAAGATTTGTATTTTGGGGCAACAGTTAATACAGTAATTTGAAGAAATAGGTGTAACTCTAAATTTAGACACCTAGCACTGCATGACCTAGCTGAATAATAATGTTTTTTCCTGCATGATTTAACCCACCAAATTATCTGTAATGGTGATCCATGCAAAAGCTTCCTTGGGCAGGGAAGAAAAATACTAACAAAGAAGTTTAGTACCATTCAGTGACTTGTTAAAATCAAAGAGACTCAAAAAAACCCCTTAAAGAATAAAACAAAAAAGAGGGTGGGAAATGAAATCACCATTTAATAGTCTGTGAAGTGCACCCCAGTTGATGTTATTTCCCTAAAAATAGCCATAATAAGGTATTTGAGGTCTATTGTCACTACAGGTCTAAATACACACAGAGCTTCCCAGGTTTACCTAGGATATCTTCAAGCCCTGGAAGATGAAGTGGCTGCAGGGTGAAACAGGAACATGTTCTCTCTCCATCCCAGGTCTGTACATGCCCCAGAGTTCCAATGGATCAGCATCCATCTCCTTTCACTCCACATATTCATGCTGATGCACCTTCATGGTTTATTTTCTTTGTATAGGCTTATTTTAAGCCTCAAACAGGAAATAATCCCAGGTGTTATTAATCTTGTAGCAGTGGCTGGGCAGCCTCAGTGTGTCGGATTTGCATGGCATTTGCTTGGGAAAGGACAAAATGCTTAACAAAAACTGCAGTAAAAACCAAAACAAGCAAGCTGCCCAGGAAGACTCCTACAACAGTGGAGTAGGAATCTGCTCCACGGGCTTCAGGAAATTCCTCAGCAAGTATATCCTTCACAGCATTGAAGGAACCATTGTTGGGCAGTGGGTTGATGCCAAGCAGATGGCACAGTAAGGGGTACAAGTCCGTAGCATTCATGAATTGTTTGGTGGCATTCTTTCTGAAAGCAGGCCCAACTGCCAGAAAAATGGGATGCATTTCTGGTAAAGTGTTGTCATATCCATGATTACCAACTAGAAATAAAAGATAGATAAAGGTCAGTATCCCAGAGTTGCAGAACAAGCATTGAACATTTTCCTAGAATTATCAAATGCAGAAAGGCACAGCCATCCTATGAGAGATTTAGAAGAATTGTTTTGATTGACAGCACAAATGTCTCCCAGCAAATAACAAGTCTCAGAACTACAAAGAGAAAATACCTAAAAAACCCATGATGGAGAGCACTATTTAATGAAGAGGGGAAAAAAGTGATCTCATATGGCAGTAACAGCATTGTCAACGGCACACTGTGTACCCAAACTTCCTTGATTTTCCTTAAGGAAAAATTCCAACTTTGCAACTGGTCCAGATCTCTTAGAGAAAATTTAAAAATACACATAGAGTCAGACTGTCTGTGTGACTCCAAGGAGACACCTTGACATTTTGTACAATTTTGTGCACCATCAACCCTTTAACAAGGAAAAACGCACTGGTGGGCGTCCAGTGCCCATTCCTGACAGTGGCACTAAAATCTGGGAATATGTCAAACACACAGGCACAAGAAGGTGCTCTCAGCAGCTACTGAAAATCATGTTAAGTCTTGCTGGTAACACTCTTCAGGTTCATAACCAGCAGCAAAGTTCAAAAGGTTCTCAATTAGAAATGTAAGAACTGACCATATGACACCTGTATTTTAGGTTGCCAAGACGTTACAGTTCACTGTCTCCATGTCTACCTCTAATAAATCTCAAAACTGCAAGGTGAGGAACTTGAAAGTGTTGGGGGTTTTATTCCTCTAAATCACCTAGAATGCATTTTTTCCTCCAAGGCAAATGAAATCACTGGTGTGCAGTAACACAATATAAAAAGACTCTTTGTAGCGATAGAATGAGGTTACTCTAAGTGTAGCACCCACACAAGATGAGAACTTTCAGAAAATCTCCTTGTATTTTATAACCCTTCTCCAGTAAGTAAGTGAAACACGATAAAACAACCCTCTACTCAACACATTCAGTTACAACTTTTTTAATCTATCAGGAAGTGCTTGTTGGTTTGCGACATCCTCAAAGACCTCAAGTATGGGGCCACTAAAACATGTGATTGATCTTATCTCAGTAAGTTTAATGTTTTAAAAAACAGTAGGTGCAGATTCTCCTCCCCTAACAGTAGGGTGTTTCCCATCCCATCAGGGGAAAAATTATAAATTTCATATACTTTAGTCTTCCCTCCCAGCCTTTAAAAAAAAAAAAAAATTGAACACCGGTTGTTGATACTAGGAGAGAAGTACCACATAAGGTCCCTGCCTTGGAAGATAGAGCAAAACACTATAAAGACAGAATACTTACGTAGAAAACCATCAGTCTTGTTACGTACAATTTCCCATCCCTTATCAGCCACTGCTAAGATGGGCTGAATTCTACCGTTGTGTTTGTAATTAAATCTGTCTGGAATCTGCTCCTTTCTATATACAGTCATGTTGGGATGAGCATTGGCCAAAGCTTCATATACTTCATCCAGCTTGCCTTCAAACAAAGAAAAGAGACAAAAGACAAAATTTAAACATACCAGTGTGTTTAGTGAACTCATCAGTAGTCAAAATACAGCTGAAAGAAGAGGGCAAAATGCACTTCCCCAGAAGTGAATTATAACTGTAAGAGACAACAGTGCGTGCACAGAAGTTCCTGTGAGAAATCCAGAGCCTCAGTCACAGTAAGATCCCCCTCAGCACCAGACTTCACAGCCCATTCCCAAGCAATTAACTGCCTTGCTAATTTTAGAAAAATCCTTCATTTCACACTTACCAGAATGTAAGCTTCTCACAGGAACGAGATAGAAAGCATTCAGTTGTCTCCTGGAAAAGGAACCAAACCCTCCTAGCTCCATGCAAAGCCTGGAAGCAAGAAGACAGCTCCTAAACCTGTTTGTGAGGTAATGGCTGCATTCAGGCCAATTTCTGTCACCTAGCTGGCTGTGACAAGTGACACTTTTCATCTATGTTAAAGCAGTTTGTTTCTTTCCTTTACTGTTCAATAACAGCCAACAGCATGAGCTACTCCTCTGTACTCCCAGTGCCTGCTCCTTTCCCTTCCCTAGTCACAGTGAACATAAACCCTCAAGAGCTCTACTAACACTGAATAAATAGGCATTTTCCACCCCAATTCTTTATTTGCTTATTTCCAGTTTCTGAGCTTGCCTTTCCAGTAAAAGCCACCGAAGAGCCACAACCAGTGGTCAAGCCAGTTGCTCAAGCTGGCTGCAACACCAGTGCAGAGAATGGAGGAACCAGGACAGACAGCCAGGAACACAAAAGCAAGTTCAGGAATTGACATCTGACCAATTTCTTCATTCCCTGCCTCCACTTAAGGCCATATTCCCATAGAGAGCCATGGAGTGCACACAACAGACTCCAGTGACACTCCAAATCCCTCACGTCTGTGACTTAGGTAAGTATTTGTGTGACACATGCAGCTGAATGCACAGTGTGTCTGCAGGGCCCTTCCAGACTGCCATTTCCAGTATCCATGGAGTTTTGAATGGATATCAGTGAAAAAAGTTTGGGAAAAAGTGGCCCGTGTTTCTAAAGAAACCGTCTTCCTTTTCCCCTTCAGCTCCTAGGATCCAGTATAGAAATTCTGAAGGAAAATACATTAATGTATACATTCTGAAGGAAACACATTAATGTTTCTTATCTCAAACTGGCACCAAAAAAACCCAAAAGAATCACTAAGTTAAGAAACAAAACAAAGATCAAGATGAGACAGCAGAAGCAAAGGTATCAGAGACAGTTACAATAACAAGAAGAGGGACTCTAATGCAGCATTTTTAGGACTATATTAATAATAAAGTTAATTTTGCTATGCCAGCTTTCTACATGGGATGGCAGGGAGAAGCCCCAAATATAACAAACTTGATTTTAAACCTAATTATTTGAATTAATATATTTATATTAAATGCAAGAAAAATTCCAGCATCACCAGCTGTGGTACAGATACCTTTTTTGTGAACATCTAATTAGCTCCCCACACTAATACACCAGCATGGTTAAATAACAGCTTTAATTCATCTCTCGGGGAAGCAATACACACAGCAAACAGTTAAAAGAAATTGCTGCATTTTTAAGCATTCAAACTTTTTCTCAATCTCACTAAGTTTTACCATTCCCTTGGTTTAAGAAAGACAAATTGAATAACAGGTGAAGCATCAGTGTTATGTACTTAAGCATATATTAGCTTGTACCTGAACTAACAGTGAAATTCATTGTTCTATAATAAAAATCACATCTGGTACCACTGAAGGAAAGAATTTTATCTGTGCTCAAAACTAATTCTTGTTTATTGGCAGCGTAATAAATACCTGAAACTCTGGGCAAAATCAAATCCAAGCTGTTTCTGCAATCCACTGAAATGGGTTTTTTACTGTTCTGTGATCTAATTGCAGCAGAGATATTGTTTCTTTTCAGCATTTAGCAGACGGGAGAATCAAGTTACACATCTTAAAGTTCTCCTTTACTGCATTAGGGAGGTTTCAACACTGTAGTTTACTTTTACAGCTTTTTTATTTGCTAATGAGAACATCTTGGGCAACCTGTTTGCCTCTGTGGGGATGAAGCTCCCAAACTTGGCTCTTTTATTACCAAAGAGAGAAACAGCACCCAGCTACAGAGCCTGACTGTGCTCAGGCAGCAGAGACCTCAGTTTGGGCATACTCATATTTTAGTTTGGAGTATTCTTTGAATTAAAAATGACAAGACACATTTGTTCATGCACTTAAAGGTCACTTAATTCTGCAAAATACTCTCCCTGCTTGGGCATTAAATACAGAGTGCCATCTATCCATTAGTGATGCAAATGTTACAGAATTCTTAAAAACACCTTTCCAGAAGTCCACCTTGAAATTCAGCTTCCCAATTAGCACTTTTTTTGTGTAGGCAGGTGTGTTACTTTCCAGGTCAACATTTTTGCACCAAGTAGTTTACAGTACTTGATCATCAAAATAAAGAGCAGATGCATTAGTGACACTAAACATACACCTGACACCTCAGCAATTCTTTGGTGACTGCAACCAGATTTCAATTCCAACATTGTTCTTGCCCATCTTTATT
The DNA here is from genome assembly GCA_013398615.1 of Brachypodius melanocephalos. Lineage (NCBI taxonomy): Eukaryota > Metazoa > Chordata > Aves > Passeriformes > Pycnonotidae > Brachypodius > Brachypodius melanocephalos. The sequence goes on along the minus strand of VZSR01003806.1, from coordinate 17,301,328 downwards.
TTAATAAAAATGGCTTGAATGTTAACTGGCTGGCTGTTCAGCATGACGGGGAAAAACCCTCAAGTGAACTACAATAGCTGGCAGCTAATCAAATAGCCAACACAGGCTTCCTTTTTATCAAAGATCCTCATCTGTTCTCAGTTTACTGTTTGAGTTAGAAATATAATTCTTCCACTGTGGCTTCAGCATCTTGATGAAAGGCAAGATACGTAACATTCAGGTGTTATCTATCTAGAGCACCATTCAGCCTTGATAATGCCAATAGATTATCATACTTCTCACAAGGACTAAAGGATCCTTGGCAATATTAGTCAACAGCAAACAGATTTGCTCCCTTTTCTTTTCTGAAAGTTAATCCAGGCTTTTGACAGAGCCCACAAAAAGAACAAAGGGATCTTGCAAGTACTGCTTGTTCAAGGCTGATGTCCTACTGCCATCAATGTTGCTACCACCAACTCAGTCTATCAAGTTTGGATACTCAAGTATCTCCTCAGGGAACTTTACTGCTGTAGCTCCTACCTTCTTTTGGCAAAATGGCTACTGCAGGAGAGTGGTCGATGACTTCATAGAGCTCTCTGCTCACGTACTGATCAAGCTCAATGAGCCTTTCTGAGGATGACTGTGACATTCCGTGATCACTTGTGACTATGACATTTATCACATCCCACAGCTTCGCTTTCTTCAGTTCAGAAATGAGATATCCCAGTTTTCTGTCAATGTCACTGATTATCGCTCCCATACGTGGGTTGTCTGGGCCCAGAAGGTGGCCCATCTCATCAGGCTGTTCCCAGTACAGGAGACCAAAGTTGATGGGTTCTTCTGCTGTAAACCAGCCGATGAGCTTTGCTACCCTTTCTTCAAAGGGAACAGATTCATTGTAGGGCATGTAATATGTAGGCAACACTCCATGAATCTTCACATCTGTTCCAGGCCACATAGCAGCACCAGATTTGTGACCTTCCCTCTGGTTTGTCACCCATATCGGGCTGGCCTCTTCCCAGAACTTGGAGTTGTGGGTGTTCATTTTGTTCAGGGAGAAGCTTTCATTCAGGACAGGGTCATACATCTCGTTAGCGACGATGCCGTGGCTCTCAGCGTAGAGCCCGGTCACCAGGGTGTAGTGGTTGGGGTAGGTCTTCGTTATGAACACGTTCGTGACCTGCCTGATGTGCACCCCGTTCCTGATGGCATAGTGAAAATTGGGAGTGGACACCTTGTAGATGTAATCCCACCGAAACCCATCAAAAGACACCAGCAGCACCCTGGGCTGGGCTGGCTGGAGAGACAGTGCACTTTGAAGAAAGAGTAAGAAAATTCCCAGGACTTTGCAATAACCACTCATGGCTGTGCTGGAAGGTATCTGTCCCCTCTTCTGAGGCAACATGGCATCTGTGGAGCAGAGACAGAAGTTGTCAAAGTCATAACTTAGTAAAGTCATAACTTAGTTTTAAGAATGAGCGGCTAAAATATTCCTTATGTATTTATATACTCTAAGATGTATTTTACAAAAGCATGCAGACAGGACAAGGGGGAACGGCTTCAAACTGACAGAAGGCAGAGTTAGATTAGATATGAGGAAGAGGTTGTTTACTGTGAGGCGGGTGAGGCCCTGGAACAGCTCCAGGGAAGCTGTGGCTGCCCCATCCATGGGAGTGTCCAAGGCCAGGCTGGACAAGGCTCTAAGCAGCCTGGTGTCATGGAAGGTGTCCCTGACCATGGCAGGGGGTTGGAACAAGATGACCTTTAAGGTCCCTTCCAACCCAAACCATTCAGTGATTCTAATTCTGATCACAGGACTCAAGGATTTCGACTACTCCTAGCTATGACAGGTATTCCTCATCTAACAGTCCTTATTATGTCCTTATCTGACAAAATACGACACACATTTTCACACTGTATTGGCTTGTGCTTCCCTGCCCCAGTTTTCTCCTGTACTTCCCAAACAATTTCTTCTTTAAAACTCAGATACCTACTCAAAGCAAGATCCCTTAAGAACCCTCACACAGAACTTCCCTGTCTGTATCTGACCTAAAATTTCATGCTAATATCCCCCACTTTTTGCTCAACAGCATCATTTAACCACAAGACCAAGTATTGCTCAATCCCATCCTGCATGTGGCCTGTACCAGTCTTCCTCACAGTTCCCTTTAGGTTCCCATTTTTCAGCAATCCTCTGGGACTCAATCACCACTGAAATTCAGCTGGAAAACAGTGAATTTGCAACCAATAAATCCATCTTAACACCCAGAGCACATAAATATCCTAGTGAATATAAGCATTATGGTGTAACAAGCATCTGACTACCACTGCAATAATGGAATGGGATCTGTGACTGCCCCATCCCTGGAAGTGTCCAAGGCCAGGATGGACAGGGCTTGGAACAACCTGGGCTGGTGAAAGGTGTCCCTGTCCTGGCAGGGGGTTGGAATGAGATGAGCTTTAAGGTCCCTTCCAACCCAAACCGCTCTGTGATTCTAGGATTCTGCGACTTGCAGGCAGTCAAATGTTACACCAAACTTGTGTTGAAATTAAAATCCAGGCCTTGAGTTCTGCTAAGAACGAACTGACATTCCAGAGACATAATTTCCCTTTAAGCAAACAACACAGACTCAAAGGCTACAGATTATCTCAGATCCACCTGATGGGGGATTTCCTCCAGCTGAACCTGACGGATGAAAGGACAACACACTGTTGTGTTCATCAGAACCTCAGTTGCCAAATTAGACATAGCTCATAAATTCTGCTTCTGGGGAGGGACAAGTATGGATTGAAGCCCTCTCAAGTGAAATCAAGTCTCTACTTTTGAATTTTACATGATTAATGATCTCAGCATAATCTATAATTATATTATTTTAATTCCTTAACTGCATGCTCCCGATAAATAGTAAATGACGGGTGGTTTGGTTTTGGGGTTTTTTTTTGTTTTGTTTTTGGGTTTTTTTTGGTTTTTGTGTTTTTGTTTTTTTTTTTCCCCAAGGCCTTCTCATACTGCTCTTCCTCGGATATAGCCTAAGCACATCTACTGACCGGGGTCTCTGCAGAACTCGGCACCACAAAACTCTGGGGACCCGAGGGGCTCTGAGAGGACGAACCCAGCGGGCTGCCAGGGCAGGAGATGCCACACAGACGGACGGACGGACAAGACAGACAGAGAAGCGGCCCGGGCCCCGCTCGGCGGCCGCCGGAGCTCAGCACACGCCAATGCCAAGCCCAGGCCGCCATTCCCCACACGCAGCGCCCACACCCCCCCAGTCCCGGGCCGGGGGGACACCGGGGGACACCGGGGGACACCGGAGGACACCAGGCACCCCCGAGGCCCGGAGCCGCCCGCCGTTACCTGAGCGGCCGCGGAGCTGCAGGTCCGGCCCAGCCCCGCCCGGCAGCGGCCCCGGCGCTGTCACTCAGCGCGTACGGGGCGGGCCCGGCGGGACGGGGACACGGAATCGCGGAATTACGGAATTATGGACTCACGGCGCCCTTCGGGAACGAGCTCTGAGATCACAGTTCCACCCTTTGACCGAGTACCACTGCGGCAACTGAACCGGCGCCCTCAGTGCCATGTCCAGTCTTTCCTTAAACTCCTCCAGGGATGGTGACTCCACCGCCTTCCTCGGCAGCCTATTCCAGTGTCTAATCATCATTTCTGTGAAGAAATTCTTCCTAATGTCCAGCCGAAACCTCCCCTGGCTCCGTTTGAGGCCATGTCCCTTCGTCCTGTCCTTGTTCCCTGGGAGCAGAGCTCGACCACTCCCAGCTGTCCCCTCCTGTCAGGGAGTCGTGCAGAGCCAGAAGGTTCCCCTGAGCCTCCTTTTCTCCAGGATGAGCCCCCCCCGCCAGCTCCCTCAGCTGCTCCTCCTCAGATTTGTGCTCCAGACCCTTCCCCAGCTCCATTCCCTTCCCTGGACACGCTCCAGTCCCTCAATGTCCGTCCTGAACTGAGGGGCCCAGAACAGAGCACGAGGCGACCTCACCAGTGCCCAGCACAGGGGACAGTCACTGCCCTGGTCCTGCTGGTCACAGCATCGCTGGTGCAAGCCCGGTGCCATTGGCCTTCTTGGCCACCTGGGCAAAGCTGACTCGCGTTCAGCCGCTGTCACCAGCATCCCCAGGTCACAGGTGAGGGGACCTCGGCTGGTGTTTGGAGCGGGCTCCCCAGTACAGCCCTTGTGCAGGTGTCAAGAGGGGCAGGTTGTAAGGGTGTAGCTGCATGTCATAAATAGAAATTCAATAGAAATAGAGCTCGGGCAGGGCTGGCTCAGCTGTGGCCTGACTGTAAAAACAAGGAGTAAAATTCATTCTCTGGATATTTGGAAGTGCTTCTTGAGTTAGAAATAATAATAGTAATAACAATATTTTAAAATGGGTTTGATTTTGCCATTTTTCTATCAGCCTTTTTTTCTTCTCTTGTGTTCTGAGGCTCTAATTTTTTCATTTGTTTCTCCAGCTTTTGATGTCCAGACCCACAGTTATGCCCTGGAATGAAAATGAATTTATCCTTCCCCATCTCATCAGAATCTAAACTGCTGAACTGGACAAAAATCCAGCATTTCCTAGTTGAGGATCCGTGCTATTTATGAGTTCAAAGTCTGTGTCCTGTGTATCTACACAAACCACACCCCAGTTCATGGCAGTGTACGAAACCATTATCTTCTGACTGGTGCACGGGAACACAGAATCATGGAATTGTCAAGGTTCAAAGAGACCTTGAGGATCATCAAGTCCCACCATATAGAATCACAGAATCAAAGATGATGCTTATTAATCACTTTATAGCTGACACTACCTAGCTGGTGAATATATATATATATATATAAAAATATATATATAAAAGCACTGCCTTTCTAGTGAATATTTATATGTATATTTATTTTTATGTTTATTTATATGTGATACCTTTCTCCCCTTCACCCTGCCACCAGGGATTGTACTAGGGGACAAGGCTCTTCTAATTATTTTCTTAATGTCTTTTTTCCCCTCCTTCATTAGTGGTGTCCTATAAAAGGTGTGAGGCTGAACTGGTCCAAGCCTGGAGAATCACATTGCTACTGTGCCTGGTAGAACCCGTGTGGATGTAGCTGTTCTGCACCTGTAGGACAAAGTTCTTATCTGATTCCTGGCTGTGAACCCCACCAGAAACTTTGGAGAAAGGGAAAAAAGGAAAGGTTGTTATAAAACTGCACCTGTGTGTATTGAAATCTCCTGCTGGGTGTCCCTCAACAGCAATGTGCTGTCCCACACTGTTATTCATTAGCTAGAAAAAACTGTGCTCACATTTACTGTTGGTTCAGGTTTGATTTTGGGCTCTCACTCGGATCCGGAGGTGTTGGGAGCTGCCTCTGCAGTGGCTGGGATCAGTCACTAGAGGGTACAGGCGCACCTGGATTTAAGGAACATGAAAGCTGGAAATTATATTTGCTTTGGATGCCAGAAATGGCTCGGCTGCTTAACACTGATATAAAATGAAAGCAATGCACAGACAAGGAGTTTGCTAATTCCACCAAAATGTTTAATACCATAGTAGATTTTCATTGAAGTACAGAGCTAATGTGAATATTTGTACAAAATATGTGGTTAAAAATAGTATTGATTTATAATATATACAGATATGTCACATCCGTGTCAGAAATGCAGACACTTGAATGAAACCATGAGCAATGCTTTTAAATCTACAACAACATACACGAAATATTTCTGCAGCTACCCACAGTAGGACAACTTGCCAAACTGACACTTAAGGATCCACCAGTCCTTACAGATGGCATTTCTGTCAGAAGTTTCTGTACAAGAACTCTGCTCTAAAATGGATTCAAAACATTTACCTTCATTAACCCAACAGTGAAGAGAACACATCTGTGTGACACTAATGTAGACACAACTTTCTCACACTAGATATATGATTACAATAATTTGTTTTAAAAGGCTGATTCTCTGGTGAGAATAATAGAGAAGTTTAATCTTTCTTGCTGGATACTCTTAATATTGTGAGTGAGGAAGCCCCTTATTCAAGTGGGCCCTTAATGCAGCTCTCGAGTACATGGATCTGAATCCTGAAGTCTGTTTTAAGGTTCTAAATATCTTCATTTTTCATTAACTTCAAGGCTGCTCACACTTCACAGCTTTCCCAGCCTTACTCCAGGAAGAATCTCCCTAACAAATGTCCCTATTTAAGCTTTGTAGCTGCGGAATCAGGACACAATCCTATATTAAGATGAGTCTTGCTGCAGCCCCAGAATCTGTGTAGTTACTCAACTGACAGAAGGGGAGAGATAATTCAGGCTGCCTTTTTAAAGCTTTCTGAGCATCTCTGCAGTAGGGGCTTTCAGGGTTCCTGCCCTTCCATCCAAAGTGCAGCTGCTGTTCTGCCTCTATGAGTGCTGGCTTCTCTTCCCTCCAAGCCAAAGCAAATATACTCCACACTTCAAATAGACCTGTGGGAAAGAGCTTTTACAACACTTCCTCTCTTGTCCTTTCACCCCTGAATGCTGCAGTCTACATGTATTCCAAAAAAGAGCACAGCTACTGTTATAAAAACATCTCTTCTTAAGAGGAGCCTGGAATAGTGAAAGCTGCTGTACTCCCCCAGAAGATGGGTTAAAACAGGAAAAGCAGTGCTTGGGGTTTTTGCTAGTGTAACTCGTTATTCAAGAGCATTGCATGATGCTGAGTATAAATGAGGGTCTGGCTGGGACTTTAATCTATACCTGGTTTTGCTTTTTGATAAACCAGAACTAAAAGTGATTTCTTAGGCAAAAGGGAATCAAGGAAATGCAAAAGTCTTAAATTCACATTGGTATGTGAGAGAAAGCCTGAAATGGCAAAAAGTTTAGTGCTGAAGTGTTTGCTACTAAAGAAGGACCAAAAATAAATTTAGTAAATATTCTTTAGAGGATCTGAAAGCGCTGTGACTGTGATCAGTCTGATCCTCTGGGACACACAGCTCTCTGCCATCCACAGCTGAAGCCCTGCAGCTCACTTCCCAGTGCTGTGTCCAGTGCCAAGCACGATGGAAGAGCCACAGCCGGCATGTCGTAAACACAGCATTTCAGTCGGGTGGATGGAGAAACTCACTGTGGTGGGGGAAGCTCTTTTGGTGTTCAAAGGGAAGAAAAAACTAGGCCACCAGCCTTTTGCTTCTAAAATAGGTGAAAAGACCCCCAGAAGTTGTTCACTATTACTGTTTTTTCTAATTAGAACACAGAGGTTAAGGCCTGTCCTTTCCAAAGGAATTAAAGAGCTCAGAGTTTACTCTCTAGTAAGACTTCTTAGGTGGATATAATTTTCAGAATCATGAACAATCATCCTTTTAGGAATGAAGTTTTTTATGCCCAGTACCCAGAAAAACAGATCAGTTTTTCAAATCCAGATTTGAGCAATTCAGTATCAGAATTTCACAGGACAGTTCTCAGCAAACTCATCTCCCAGTTTCCAGTCCTTTGCAAGACCCAGCACAAACTGATGCAAGAGACAACAATTAGTTTCAGTTTTTATAATAACAAATGTTAACAGAACTCTTTCTCCAGCCTGGCTGGCAGCTCGATGCCATGTTCCTTGTCCAAGCACTCATGGCCACAGCATTAGCTATGATTACAAAAGCACAGTGAGAAGCACATCAGGGGTTTGGGACATGCTGAGCTTTTGCTCACCAGGGACTGCACTGCAGCTTTTTTTGTGTACACCGAGCCAAATCCACAGCAAACCAGAGCAAGTTCACATGACTGTGAAACTGCAGCAGCTTAAAATGGAACATGGCATATCCTGCCAACAAGAAGGCTGCTTTCCCCTGAATTTCTACTGAAACAGAGTTTGGTCTATGTCACACATTTAAGCATTTTCAGTTCTACCAGGGGTATACACCACACTACTAAGTTTATTGATATAGTTTAACTCTTTAAATGTTGCTTTTCCAAACGCCAGTGCAAGCTGAACACAAAAATACTGTTTGCCATATTTATTATTTTAAACTAAGCTCTGAATTATACAAGTGTAAAAGTGATTAATTAGCCAGTAGCTTTTTAATACTCCTATAAAATATGACTAAATAGAATATTTCAAAAGTTATGTACAATACAATGGAAACGCTCATGGCATCTGTGTCAGTGCTCAGACAAACCACTGGAATCGCATCCTGCCGGGAGTTCAGTCCATTCCTCAACACAAACAATAATCCGTATTTTTGCTGAAAGGTTTTACAGTGTTGCTGAATGGGAAAGAGGCAGGGGAAAGACCAAAATAAAACCAACCCACCCCTCTCATCCAATTTAGGATCAAATTAGTCCTACAAAATTTATGCATGGGAGAATTTTTATAACCTAAAAGACTTTGCAGTAACTATGGCTGTGGTCTTGCTATGATTGAGGAAGGGATGCTCTTGCCATATCTTCTTGGCTGGAAACAAAGTTTACTGGAGTGTGTCTGTGTATGTTAGGAAGGAGGGAGTTTGCACACCTTGTCTTAACTACAAAAATCAAGGCCACAGAAATTATTTGTTGTTTTGTTCCAAAAGAGCAGATTCCCAAAAACTCTTTCTCCATGCACTGGAAATGTTTTCATGCTTTAAACTGTAGTGAAGAAGTCAATGAAATGCCAGTTTCATTTCTGAAGAGGTCAAAAAGGACAAGCAGGCAGCAGGCAACAGAAACAGCCGCTGTACTCCCCTGATTTTCTTCTTTTAATTCCCTACGAGCAGCAGGAGCCATGTCCACCCATCAGAGGCCCTCGGGCATCACCTCCAGCTGCTCCCTTCAGCTCCTGCTTTGGGGAGGAAATTAAAGGGATGTGACCTGTGCCACTGTGCCTCAGGAGCCACAGTGTAACACTGAGCCTCCATTCTTCTAGGGTTCTGGCAGGAGAGAACTCCTGACACCCAGTGAGAAGTGCAAGTCAGAGCGGCTGACCTCAGAAAAGCTACAGAAAAGCAAATTCCCACTCAAATGAGTAGGGGCTCTGCCTGCGATTTACTGAACAGGACAATTCCCTTTCCAGATAAGCATTTTTTGAAAGAAGCATTCTTTCCATGTCTTTAGTAAACCAGCCTTTAGTAAACCACTAGCTTCTCTGAAGAGTCACAAATGCTGATTCTTTGATGACAGGGACATTATTCCATAATACATTAAACACTTTTTTTATGATGACCATTATTTTATCACATACACGTGACATATAAGCTTTGACCATAGAAGCTGCTTTGAATTTTCAGGTTTGTAATCATATTTCTATTTCAGTGCTTCAAGCAATGAGTTGTGTCCTGCTGCCTCCTGGATAGTACCACACAGCTTTACAAAGCACAGAGTAGTCACTGAATGGGACCTTGTTTTAAATCTGTTTGAAAATGCACTTTGAGGAAAGAATGGGTCCAGTGCTTTAATTTGCACTGTAGTTTTACATCATTTGAGGCCAAAGTACTTAGTTCAGAACCACGTCTCTGCAAAATTTGAGGACATGGATACAAGGACAAGATTTGGCCTCCTACAGTCTTGCCTGTAAAAAAATCCATTAGCAATGATATCATTTGTGTGTTTAAATTTTACTGTCCCTGTTTATACTGGGCTAAACTAAAACCCATGAACATCAGTGTGTGTTTTCAAAAGAGCCAGTGGTGTTACTCCTGGAATATCCTTTGTGGCCTAAGATGGTGTTTTCAACAGGATACATTCCTAGGTCTGTGAGTGACAATTTGTTTCCTTAAACCAATTCTAAATGTATCACCAGAAAAATAATTGAAGTGGCACCTCTAAGGAGTTACTTTAAGGAAACTGTACACAGATAATGAAGATACTAAAGCCCCATTTTCTGTTCAGTCTCTGCTGTATTTAATAAGCAGAATTCTGTCAGTGTAACACACACACAACGATGCCCATAATGCAGTAACAATTATCACATTACAGAAATGCACTCAGTGCTGAGTAAAGAACTACATCCCACAAGGAATACCAGGGGGGCTGTGGTGGTTGGAGGCTGAACTATGTGAGAATGCCAAGTCCTCATTCCCAGATGTCCTCACCATGCATTTTGGGAATGCCATCTCCTGTCCTCACTGACAGAGCAACACGCCTGTTGTCCTGGAAGTGCTGCTGAGCCAAGACCCCTGAAAGGGGGACTTGACTTTGCTGAAGCTTTGTAGCATCACTGCTGATTAAGGGTGCGATGGAAGCCTCCCTCAGAAACCAGATCATTAGGTTTTACAACAAAAATCTTGATTACAGGACCTAAGCTGACTTTTCAGATCCTAGAATAAGCTTCCACGATGTATTTACTTATTTTAAGCTGTAAAGGATTTTAAACCATGGAAGCTTGTTGTGCCATTTTATAGTCACTTTGGGGAGTACAGCTGCAGCTAATTAGCTTAAGAATCCCATCATACCTTACACATATGCTCAGTTTCTGCAGTATTAATTTCAGTGGAACTACTCATGTGCATAAATTAAGCGCATGCTTAAATATATGCAAAATCTGAGCTCAAATGTCTAGAAAACATGTTCTCAAAATGACAAGTATGTATTAAAAAAATAAATCATCATGGAAGGTCTGCCAGACAGGGAATCCGGGATCTGTCTGCTGTCAGCCATGATGCAAATACAGAACAGTTTCTGGAACCCAGTATATATTGCAAGTGAAAGAAACATGCAGGATGGGGTGAAAAAGGGGATTCAGTTGCATGCAGTCTAATTTCAAGTGTGTAATTATGGTCCTGTTTTCTTTGGCCTAAAAAAACGAGGGAAAAAAAAAACAAAAAAAAACCAAAACAAAACAAAACAAAACAAAACAAAAAAAAAAAAAAAAAAAAAAAAAAAAAAAAACCAAAAAAAAACCCCACCAACCCCAACAACAAAAGAATTTCAAATAATCTCTGCTCACCTCCACAAACCCAAACTGCACACTGCTCAAAAAAGGTTTTGAAGCACAGGACTTGGGAAGGGAAAAGGGCTGATTATTAGAGATGTGCAAGTAATTACTGGCAATTTCAGGGCTATTCACCACACCACTAGGAAAGCATTCAGCCTGTAATGAATGTTACTGAAACGTACAGCTATGACCGAGAACAAGGAATCCCATCTTACATGAGCAGTCAGTCAGCTCCTCTTCCTCAGACCCTGAGAAAGCACCACTCATCCCTTGATAGAAGATAAACTGACAAACCCTACTGATGTTCTGGCTCCCTTCTCCTCAGAGAGAAGGACTGACCAGACCCTGCAGCAGCTGCTGCCTCTCCCCTCAGCCCAGAGAGCTCCATCTCACATCCCTGCCACCATTTCAGACCTCCATTCTCTACAGCTGTTGCTGGAAGAGGGTTGTTTTCTGTTGTTTCTGAAAATGTTGCAAAGATAGTATCCCTTACAGAAAAATCCAGGGAGGTGAAAAGGCCAAGCTGCTAGTAGAGAAAAAAACCACACCTACCCCCCTTAAAAAAAAGGGGAAAAGGGAAAAGACTAAGGTCTGTTGGGAAGTGAGGACGGCACAGGAGCAGGCTGCTTGATGAAGGGCAGTAGCAATCCTGGGAGTTTGAATATCAAGCCTGACACTGGCCTAATTCCCACCTGAACGATCTCTCTAGTAGTGGTGTTTCAGCATGCAAATTATAGCTGTGAAAAGATCCTCAGACTGAAACCCTGCCTTGTTTCCTCAGCCTTTTGTCCTTTCCAGATAGATCTATCAGTTGGTATGTGATATGGTTACAGGTACAAAGATCTTTTTCCTAGCCCTTTTGTTACAGAGGCTTGATTACTGTGAAGGGGTTTCAATGACCTTAACGTCCCGTGCTCAGAAGGCAAAGGCTGCCTTTCAACAGAATAAAGCAAACAAAAACCAAGAGCTGTGCTGGAGGAGAGAGAAGTGCTGCTTCTGCCGGAGAGGCTCAGTTAGATACAGGTGGCGGCACACCAGGGCGTCGAGTTTGAATGATTTTTGGCTTTGGAGAATTCTTTGGGTCCTCATCTTCTTCCATGTCGCTGTCACAAACGTGCACTACCACACTGGGAGTGGACTCTGTTCCTGCGTGCAGCTCGTATTTCTCTCCTGGAAGCAGAAAAAAGCAATCACATCAAAGGATGGCAATCTGAGTAGCAACACAGCCTGTGGACTGCAGAATACTCCACACCTGGGCAGGGAGCTGAGTGTGTGCTGCTCCTAAATACAGGAGAGCACCAGCACAGCTGGGCTCTGTCAGTAGCCACAACACATCCTGAGGACCCTGTCCCAGGAAGCAGTTTGATCACAGGTCTGTAAGGCATCATAAAATACACATGCATCCTCATGTCTGTAATGGCTTTTGGTACCAATATTGGTGGCCAACAGCACTGAGATAAACCCCCAAAGTAGGTAGAGGAGAAGGAACACAGAAGTTCATGGTTAAAAAGATGAACTGGAACCCAACGTACCGAACCTTTGGTCTGAAGTTATTTCACACCTGTTGGGTTGGGGTTGATCTTTATTTTTTCTGTGGCTTTCCTTCAGTCCCATTTAAAGCCCAATTGTTGCCCTCAGACAGACTTCAACACTTAATCTAATTTCTCCAGAAATAAAACACCACATATCTCTGCTCCAGTTGGATTTTGAGCTTCAAAGCTCTTTAGCTGGGGCTGTAACAAATTTTGTCTCTGCAGATGAGATTACAGAGCAGTCTATAAATTCTCACTAGAGCAGGCTGAATGCCTAAACAGTACATTATATTTTCTAACTATCTACATTCCTTATTTAAACCTCAACACAGTACTCTTCTGAGGAAGATGAACATGGCTTTTCTTTTTTTTTTCCTCCCTCACAGGAAATATTCTGAATTGGAAGGGACCCACAAGGATCAGAGTCCAGCTCTTAAGTGAAGGGCCCATATGAGCTTGGGTGGTTACCTGCCAAAGTCCACAAGCAAACAAAGGATCAGACATAGGACTTTCAGTCCTGAATTCAACCTGCTAGCACTACATGTATTCTGGATTGTACATGGGATACAAGTAGGTATTGGTTATTAAATTGCAAGGAATTAATTTTTAAGAAAAAAACATTGCCTGCAAAATCTTCTGAGATGATCAAGTTGAGGCCCCAGCAATCCCAGCTGGCCTCTGTGGTGCAGTGGCTCCTGAATGCTGCACCACTGGCAGAACCTAGCAGTGCCAGGTGTTGTACCATGGAAGCAAATGGCAGTCCCTCAAAGCACTTGTGGCTTGCTTGTGATACTAATTTGGAGTTTTATTTGTTAGCCACTTACTGGCAGAGTAATTCATGTAAGGAAGGGGTTGCAGGTTTGGCTCTGCGTTAGCACATGCAATCTGGGACTGTGCTCACATGCTGTTTGTGCTGACAAATTCCTGGTCAAAATAAGCCTGGGTGGCTTGAGACTAGAGGACATGCTGTATTTTTGCCTAAAACCAAGGAGGCAACTAGTGAATAGTAGCTATAAGCCAGGCATCTTGCTGTGAGAAATATTTTACTGCTGTGATACCATTAATGTTGACATTTAACTGCTCTATTTTTGGCAACCTTTCCTCTGAACCCAAATCGAGCAAAGCATTACAGGTCTTGCTGATAGGCTAAAATATAAAAAGAGAAATAGCTTGGTTGTGCTGCATTGAGGAATTATATGGTTTTTCTTTGCCCGTTTTCCCTGTGGGCCTCAGCTAATTTCTCAGCTCTGGGCTGACGTCAATGCCGCCAGCCAGCTCCGAGGGCTGCATTGGTCACTGTCACCGTGGGCAGCTCTGCAGTGCCGCGCGCACGCAGCACCTACACCAGCACCGCCGAGGAAATCAGATTCACTGCCCTCTTAAAAGGTAATAATCCCAGTTCAAATGTCACATTCTTTTACTGCTCAAATCCCTCCCAGAAGGACTCTTTCCGCTGAAAAAGAACAGTGAAAAAAAGTACAGACGCAAGGAAAAATATTCAGATGCCTCTGGCACAAGTAACTGCAGCGGCAATTAATGTCACTTTGCAAACCAAAATGTGATGCATTCATAAATTAGGTTTTTAAGGCATACAGTTATTTCTGAGCATAAATGAGCTGCAGACTCTGTTCTGTATTGAAACAGCACAAAACCTTTTCATGGCTGAGTTAGGAACAGGACAACAGTAACTCTGGGACTTTTGCACAGCTGTTATCTTGTTCCAAACGTAGTCGCTGTTTGTGGAAAAAACACTAAGGTGATAAGCACAAAATAAAAATCCAGTAGGTACAGCCAGATTAGCCTTTCCCTTCTGCTGCTTTTCTATGCTTTTTTTCTTTTCTCTTAAACACCATTTACAGTATTAAAAAAAAAATTAATGAGCCAAGTCTGCAGCAGTTCAGCTACTGAAGTAATGGTTGAGTCGCTGGGGTTATGTTTACAAGACCTAGGTTGTCCCAAGCTATGAGTAGCAAGCTGAGTTAACATAGGTAAGACTCACCAATTTCTGTAATACCACCCAAGTGTTTGTCCAGTGACCTCATTCAGCTGTCTCTGACACAGCCTCCTCTGTGTTCTCAGGCCCTACACTGATCCATGCTCCTGCTTCTCCTGCTTGCCTGGAGAATTCTTACAGGCTAGCTAAGCCAAAGGATTCTTGGGGACAGGGGCTTTCTCCTTCAGCTGTCTTTGGCCTATCTCTGTCCTGTAATAATAAATTTAAACCTTCACATAGGCTAAAAGTAGCAACTCAGATAAATTTACTCAGAAAATTGTCATAAAATTTATCAAATATACTCTGCCCTTCAAGGAAGAATTCAGCTGTAGCATGTCCATTATACAGATTTGTCCCAACAACTTTCTGATAAGCCCCTGAAAACAGGAGTGATGTTCCTCTAACCTTTTGCTTTGCATAACAGTAAGAATTTGAAGTTTCCTCCCTTAACAATGAGCACAGCTGCTTTTATGTCACTGGGCTCCAACTTTTGTGACCACATGAGCCAGGAGTAAACCCACAGCCTTGGGTGACGCAAGAAAGCTGAGCACAGGAGCAACTTATGACATTTCAGAATTAAAAATAATGGTATAGGATATTCTATCCCTTTGTGAGTCAGTACTGTGACCTTTCGTTGATGGTGCAGCTCCTGTCTGACACGGCCTTTTTGTCCAGCAAAGACCATGTTCATATACATAAAGAATAATGAACGAATGCTAATGATAACGTGTAGCTACCTCATCCCTAATTCAGACTCATGAGCAAAGGTTAATGAGTTCAGAGCTGCCCATTCCATCTAAATGTGGCATTAGCATCATGAAAATACCTTCCACTTACAGTCCCTTCATGCAAGTGCTTTGCAAATAACAGGATGCAAGTAACAAGAGGTCCTTTGTATGGGTGCATGTTTGTGACAGAAGAGCAGCAGCCCATCCCACAGAATACCTCCATGGAATAGCTCTACAGCACGGATCTGCTGTAGTGAAGTGGAGGAGCTGCTCCCAGGAAGCCCATTACTGACAATGCAGGAGCTGGGCACTCTCCTCTCCCAACCAGTGGAAAAATTTTCTCCATCCAGCAGTTCTCCTGTACCCTGGCCCTGGTTAAAGAAGGGAAGGGCAAAAGCAGCCACTTAACAGCAGGGAGAGTAAGGACAGAGATAAAAAAAAATTATCTATCACCATTTGTTTGCCCCTCCATCCCCTTTTAATCCTCGCTGGGAGTCATATGAAATATTGAGGATTTCCTTTGAATCAATGACACACACAGGAGTTTGAAAGCACTTGGGCACAGAAAATCTGCCTTGTGAGATGGTTTGAAATCCCTGTGTATGGCATTTCCTGGGCAGGGTCCTGCTCTCATATATTTTCCCCTTCCCTAGGGAAGGGTGAGCCCAACCCAGGGCAGAGTAGGGGCAGGTGCTCTGCATCCTCCTCAAAAAGCCCAGCTAGTGCATGGCAGGAATAGCTACCTCTGAATTGCTCAGAGACAAAAATGAAGCCCAGAGCCAATAGCCAAGTGGCACAGGCAGCTGCCAGGTCTCCTCTGTGTCCCAAAAGCCACCACTGTGGACCCAAGAGCCACCATGTGTGACACTTCAGAATGGTGCTTTCAAAATGTGAAAAATGTATTGTACAAGACCTGGAGTGTAGCCTGAGGTGCAAAGCCTGCTGGAATGCTGATAAGGAACTGCATGACATGGAGAAGAGTGCAACTGGTGCAGACTTGTCTCTGTGGGCTGCTGGAGATAGTGCCTTGCACTGATTTTCCAACAGTGCCTGAATCTGTGGAGGGAAGTGGCCAGTGACAGTGCAAAACTGCATCAGCGAGTGCATGGAGCAGGGTGCTCAGCACCCTGACTTGTGCTGGGTGCTACTGTACAGTGCAGATCCCATCAGTGCAGCTGTGATCTGTGAATCAAACCCACAGGAGAAAAGCAATTTCTCTGGGCAACCCCAGTTCAAGCAGCAGGGGTTGAGGCTGGCAAGGGGAAGTCAGGGTGGCACCTGGGATCCTGGGGAAAGGCACTCTGGAATGCAGAGTTAGAAATGAGGGGGCACAGGGCAATGGTTGTGAATAAAGAGGCAGTGGGGGAAGGAGGGCAGATACAGGCAGACTGGGGAGTGGATAGGGAGAGAGAGAGACTGCTTTCCAGAAAAGAAAGGGCATATTCTAGTGCCAAGAGGACAGTTTGCAAATCACTGCACTAATAAATGACAAACAGCTGCCTGTCCTTTGAGAGGAGCAGCTCTGCTGTAGATACAGCCTGGACCTGGAAACTCCCTCTTCCTCCACCTTGCAAATGTTTCTCACATAAAATATGTTTGCAAGGTGGGGTGGTTGGTTGGTTGCCTGTCAGGTCCAGGTTGTATCCTCACCTGGCCTAACTTGGAGCTGGCTTTTACCTACAGGAATGCTTGCAACCTACCATGCTGTTCTCTAGTTCAGGCTCTGATGTCTTCACATCTTCATCAGCATATCAAACTACTGGAAGTTGTCTTGACAGTGGAAGTGTTTTCCATCAAACTGATTAACAATTGCACTCCTTTATTTGCAATACATTGAAAGATTATAGGCTGGTGGTCAGCACCAAGCACAGTCACGGTTCCTGGCTCTGACTGATCTACAGCACTCTGTTCATGCCTCATTTAAAACCTAATTTCTGCATCTGCAGAAAGTGAGAATATACATCAATCATCCAGGAACTTCATTAAATATGCTACGATCTTCCCTAAGGAGTAAATGAACCTTCACTGATCTCAATTCTATGTGAAGGGACTAAAACCAGCTTCCTTTTGAGTCCAGAAAGAAATCTGTTCCATTAGATCTCCAAGATGCCAGCCTGTCACTGCTGCAGCTAAAACATCTGTCCCAAAACTGCTGGCAC
The DNA here is from genome assembly GCA_013398615.1 of Brachypodius melanocephalos. Classification (NCBI taxonomy): domain Eukaryota; kingdom Metazoa; phylum Chordata; class Aves; order Passeriformes; family Pycnonotidae; genus Brachypodius; species Brachypodius melanocephalos. The sequence goes on along the minus strand of VZSR01003806.1, from coordinate 17,284,074 downwards.
ATGGCAAATCTGTTAACTCACTTCCAGCATATTCCTTATGGAATATGGAGCAAATCTCCCAACATTTTGCATCCAGGGACAGTTTTGGTCTCTAATTTTGTGGCTATGATGACTACGGCACTGTACAGTGACAGGAGATGACCTGGATTCAGGGAATGGGAAAGGAGCATGGGTCTGTGTCCGAGTGGTACATCTTCCATTCCCAGTGAAGTAGGACAATAAGACTCATCTTATGCTGAAGGCATACAAAGACACTGTTCACTATTTAGAAGCGCTAACAAGTTTTCCTGGTCCTCAGATGTTTATTTTACCAAATCACTGCATTTAATACAGCAAAGATTCCTCACAAGTTAAAGACATGGAAGTCAGATTCTAACATTCTCAGCTCTGTAAACAATTGTGCCAAGTGAATATTTTTCGACAGCTGATAAGCCGTAGTTACATTTTCAAACTGTGTTTCTGAACAAAAAAAAAATCTCTTCTCTGAGGCTACCAATGCTGTTTGATGTCCAGCAGTGTTTTACTGCTGCAATACTGAGAAATGAATGTTAGTGGGATTTGTTTTTCAATGAAATTCTAAACATAGTAAATGCGCAACTGAGAACAGCAACACTATTTTAAACCCGCCGCTGCAGTTAACTAAAATTGATCCCTCTAACAAGAGCTAAAAATAGAAAGAAGAGAGCACACAATGGCTTTTCATATTGCTCCCTGCAGGCTCCTTAAATCCGGGTGAATTTGACCTTCACGCAAAGCTGTCCCAGAGTGTGGGACAATGAGTGATATTTCACATTCCACTGCTACAGAACAGGAATTGATTTATTACCCAGCTAGCTCGGGAATTCGTTTACATGTTTCCATTTATAACACTGCTGCATCAAAGAGGGGAAAAAAAAAAAATGGAGGTTTTTGGTTTTCCATTTATTCAGCATTTTAGAAGCAAAGTGTCACTCCTGGAAATAATAATATGCAATATTGTATGAAGTCTTCCACCTGACTGCCTTTTTCCACGGGCTTTCCTGCTGAAGGGGAACAAACCATAGGAATCTCTTGACATATATTTTCCTCTTGTGAGAGATCCCATGTGAAAGAGGTAGGAGATAATCCAACAAACCTTGTGAATCATGAAACATCTTCCTGCACCCCATGCACTCCAGCTCTGAGTTCCTTTGGTGCAGTTGCACAAAAGCCCCAATGATAAGATGTCTGCAATTGGAAGCTGAGCTCAGGGTGAGCAAGCAGCATTCCCTACAGCTGGGGAGAAAACAATTCTCTCATCTCACAAGAATTTCAAAAATAAACTGCTAAATTTTCATAAGCTCACCCCCACAATTGTTATTAGATTGGATCTGAAATGTTTTATTTTGGTATGAAGATAATTTAATAGGCTATTTTTTCCCTTGTTCCTTATGAATGTAAATTAGATTAATTTGTAAATTATACTGCTTAGACCTGAAACTGGAACCTTTCTCATTTTCAAAATTCTAAACCAGGATGCTTTAACAGCTTTGAAAGAAGCCTTTTTGTAAAGATGACTTAATTAAATCAAAAGTAACCCTCTCCTATGTAAAGCTTTTGTTTCATCAGCTGAGCATTTTCCAAGGAAAAGCATTGCTTAAAAATCCCAGCTAGCTTCAACTCCTGCCATTAGGTGAAGACAGAAGAAAGCCTGGCTGCATTATCCATTGACATTTATCCTGTGCTAACGGAGGCTACAACTTACCCCATTCCTCCTGCATATTTTTCAGCAGGAAATGAGCATTCCTAACAGAGCAATCCCACCGGGACTGGGGAACAGTAGTTCTCTCTCAACAAACAACGTGAGAGATTCTCCACTCCAGTGGAGGTGCACTTTTTCAAGTGAGAAATCTGCACCTTGGAATGCAGTACTGAGCAGATGTCATGTACAGCAAAAACTCCTCACATTCATAGCCAAACATTTATCCAGTCCCTACCTAAACCATCAGCTGTCTCATCTAGGCACAAAACCCATCTAGCACATAAACGGTGTACGCAAAGCTTTGATCAGCTCTCACAAGCTGCAGATAGCACACAATTCTGTGCCTACACATGGCAAAACTCATTCTGAAGGAAAGAACCAGGTGACATCCATCAACTGAAATCCAAATTTTAATGCAACTTCCAGCTCTATGGCAACTCCCTCTACAGTTATTATCTACACTGGTATTTCTTGTCTGCTTTTCCATACACATTTTCACCCAAGGACCACAAGCTTACCTGGTCCAAGCTTAGAAACTGCATAAAGGAGGTCGTAGTTGATGACAGGTGTTGCATCATCTATTGGTTGCCACCCTACAGGTGGGGAGGCTGGAGGCGAGATGAGAAACTGTTTTGCAGGCTGTGGTGGTGCCAAATGAAGCTTGTCTCCATCTGTCTCAGAGGTCTGAATCTTTAAAGCATAACAAAGACACTGTTTAGTACAGGATAGAATCACAGAACAGTTTGGGTTGGAAGGGACCTTTAAAGGTCATCTCCTCCAACCCTCCTGCCATGCTCAGAGCCCCATCCAGCCTGGCTTTGAGTATTTCCAGGGATGGGGCATCCACCGGGCAACTTGTGCCAGTGTTTCACCACTCTTACTGTAAAAGATTTGTTCCTTACATCCAACCTAAAACAACCTTCCTTTAGTTTAAAACTATTTGCCCCTTGTCCTATTGCAACAGGCTCTGCTAAAAGATCCATTCCTACCTTTCTTGTGAGTGCCCTTTAAGTACTGAAAAGCCACAGAGAGATTTCCCTGGAGCCTTCTCTTCTCCAGGCTGAACACCCCCAGTTCTCAGCCTGTCTCCACAGCAGAGGGGCTCCAGCCATCTGAGCATCTTTGTGGCTTCCTCTGGCCTCACTTCAACAAGTCCATGCCTTTCCTGCATTTGGGACCCCAGTGCTGGAGCCCAGGTGGGATCTCACTGGATCAGAGTCACGTCCCTGAGCCTGCTGGTCACACTGTGCGTGATGCAGCCCAGGATATTTGGGGTGCCAGGGCACATTGCCAGCTCGTGGGCTTCTCATCCCCACAGGATGGCTACATGGAATGACTGCTCAAATCATACCCTTCTCATCCCAAATGCCACCCAGGCAGGGTTTCAGCGTCAGTCTCAGAAGAGAAGGCCTGGAGATGCATTTCATCTCAGCCTTACAGATGGTGCCTCTGTAGTAAATGTGCAGTGTGGTGCTGTGACATCAGCAAAGCTACAATGTCTGTGCCTCTTGTGTACGTTCTCTCAGGATAAATGCAAAGCCTTGTAAGTAACTTCAGAAAAGTTTCTACAGATTTTATTTCTTTAGTTGAAGTGAAAAAGGAATCTATGATGTTCCTTAGTCATTTGCAACCGAGTGCCCTTATTTTATTTTCATCTTAAATTATCTACTTTAATTCCTGTTCTTTTCTAGTATATTAAAGAACCCTTGACATAAGTAAATTGTAGTGCAGCCATACCTGAGCAAGATTACAACCAGCTCAAGTACAGAAGCAATAAACTCTATTTCCATGACAGCAAACATGCCAGAGTCCTGGGATGGCACCCTGCTGTACCAGAATGGGGTTTGCAAAGAGCCAGTCTGAATCTCTCAACTCCACGTTCCCCAGAATTTGTAGGTCTGGAAGTGGTTATTCAGCCTGGCTGAGGGCAGACACTGCTCCAGACACTGCTGCTGCCACATCTTCATTCTCTGAACATGACTAATAAGCTCTTGTAAGACTATGTGTACTGGAGAGCATAGTGCAGGTACCAGAATGGCTCTGCAGGAAATCAGCTTAGATAGTGAGACTAATCACTATTGTCCACATTTTTCTTTTTCTTCTTATCCCAAGTTTTCAATTAGCCTCTTGAATATACAGTTAGAATGAAACCATTCTCAGATCTGCTTAACTGCAGGTTTTGAAACCTTTCAGAAAAAAAATTCAGAGCCAGATTTAGGAGATCAGGGCATAGAAAATGAGACTGAGGCAGATTCTTAACACCTAAATCCAGCTCTAAGATCTTCTGAGCTTATCTAACACATTAAGCACATTGTTTTTTCACAGCTGTAGCTTCCCATCTTCCTGTGTTTCTGCTCAAAACAGCTCCTATTCTGACCAGGATGAAGAGGATCGTAATTTAACATTATGAGTTTGCTTGATACCTTCAAGTGAGCCAGCCCTTATCCTCAGACCTCTGAAGGGCCAACCTGGCAGCTCAAAGTGCACCTACATTGCTTATAAACTCTAGTGGGTATCTCACAAGCCACAGTGACCACATCAATTTATTAAACTGCATCCAGAAGAGGTGGTGCTTGGGTTCTCAACCCCCCTGAACTTTCTCTGTCCTGGCTGGGGCCCAGGCTGCTGTGGGAGATCTACATTCTCTCTCCCTTGGCCAAGGAGAACTGACAGTTCCAATAGATGGATATAATCACCTACAGCCCCAGGCTGGCAGCTTTTTTTCCTCTACCTTCTTCCTTTGATTTTGACTCAATAAATTCTTTTTAGAGAATTCAATATTTGTAATTCATGTATTCAGTAAGGAAAAGCCAATAAGGCAGGAGGAAGCCTGACTGTGGCTCAGGGTTGCAGCCAAATATGTAATCCAGTCCCACCTTTTTATTCACTTGGATTCTTTATATTAGCACTTTCTTATGGTTAGTTAAGAGAGTTACCCACAGACAACCCCTAGTGTTGTAAAATCACCTCTGAGATCCATAATTCTGTGTGTTGAATGAGCAACTTTAGTCCTAAGTGGTCCTTTAAATTTACTGCAGAACCTCAGGGCAGAAACAGCTCAGTCAACACAAGGAGGTTTAAGTAAAATTCTCTCAGAGAGATTGGGCATATGGGAGAATCCTTCATTACTTTTATTCAGTGTTAGTGTATAGCTTTTATAGAAATATTGTGCAGCAACACAGAAATAGATTGCAGGTTTATTTACCTGTGCAAAATACAACTTTAACTTCTTCCCTCTGAACTGTGTTTCATGCAGCTCTATTCTGGCACGAGCAGCTGATTTGGGACTGCTAAAATTTATCCGCACACGCCTGAAGCTTTTGAACAGCTGGAATGTCACGCAGTCATCATAGGCACGGAACAAACCTTCAAATTTCTCCTGCAAAGGAAAAAGAAATAATGCTGAAGATTAACTTTGTGCTCTGTCACATCAGTCTGAGTCAAATAACAGTCTGAAAATTGACAACCATTTAAACAGGAGGTTTCAGCCTGTGGCCTTTGGGGACAGGTGTCCATAGACAAATAAAGGCTCTGTGAAAAGAAATTAAGGAAAGTGGTGGTCTGGTAGTGCTGAACTCTGCAAAAGGTTTAGGGGAAGAAGTCTTTAAATTGAGAACCCAGCAGCTATTGAACTTCTCATAAAAGTTGACCAAACGTATAACAGTGACATACAAAATGAAGCTGAAAGGGCACATGACTGAAAACACCAGACAATGGTGGGCTCGTCTGCATAGAAACAACCATTGTGCTGAATTACAGTGGAGTCAGACAAAGGCTGCAACTGAGGCTTACATCCACATCAACACTGCAGGGTCATTTTGTATGGCATGATATGTTCTTCTGGATGTTTTGTCACTTAAATACTTAAGAGAATATACACTTGTTCTTTGAGAGGTCCTGCAGCAGCTGGAAACAAATTGGACAATTGAAAACAGTGATCTGTCCCGATGACAAATTTCAGGCTTCAAAACGTTTAGCTGCAGAAACACCATCAAAAGCTCATGACAAAAATTGGGATATTTTAACACTGTGAAAGGAAGATCTGAAGTTTACCACATCCATGGACTTGAACAGAAATTCAAGGCACTTTGGCAGCCTTGGAGGCTCAGACTCTGTGATTCCTCTGCAAGCTGTGAGCACACAGAGGACTAAGTTCCACACCATCAAATAAACCCAAAGTTCTTAAATCAATTCTAACACACAGGTCTTTTCATTCACACAAGCATTGACTCATAAAATGCCAAGGCTGAAAGGGGGCAGTTATTATTGAGTCCAGCCTTCATGTTTACTTAGATTTCAGACTGCCATCCAGTGAGTAACACATCAAATCTGAGCATTTTACCTACTGCAATCAAGACTTGAAGTTTTGTAAGATGGAGAATCAGGTAGACCAAAGACCCTGCTTTTAGGAATGTTTTGTTCTGAAAAAAAACACTGGTGAGATGATTTGCCACACCATTTCATATACACTGGGGGCTGTTATGTCAAGGGTTTGTATAATTACAGTAACCTAATGTATATTGACAATAACCTGATGTGGATGCCCCATCCCTGGAAATGTTCAAGGCAAAGCTGGATGGGGCTTTGAGTGACCTGATCTAGTGGAAGGTGTCCCTGCCCGTGAACGGGAATTGGAATGAGATGATCTTTAAGGTTCTTTCAAACGCAAACCATTTCAGGATTCTGTTTTCTTTGCTATCTCTGAAAGTTCTCACATTTTTACATGTTTTAAAATATGACTTCTTTGCTTCTCATCCAGGAAAACAATTTCTTTTCCCTTACAGCGGATAACTGGTAGAGACTACAGAAGATAAAAAAGAAAATGCAATTTATATAATCCCATCAATACTTCAGTTCTGTCTGTTGAGCTAACAAGCAAGACAAAGAATTCAGAACTTCTCAGAAAAATACATCCTGAAGCACAGTGCAGCTGCATCAGGGAGCACTAACAGCACCGTGGGAGTAACTACTGTCAGACTGAGACATTTGTTAAGGAGTTAAGAGGGAAACAGCCCAGCTCCACAGCCGGGGCTGTGACACCACGGCGCATGTGCCTGATCTCCTTTCATTCACTGCCAACTCTGTGGTCTTCCTCCCCATAACTGATATTCCATCGCTGGCACCCTTTCAAAGGAACCTCCCTATGGTCTATTAAGCTTTCATGATTTTCATTTCATTCTGCCTTGACCTCACTCACCTCTTCCTCTCACCACAGGAGATACTTTGGAGGAATGAAAAAAAGAAAAAGAAAGAAAAAAGCGAGGAGAGAGCTCTGTTTTGGCAGAGGGTGACTAAAGGCATGAAGCAATCCCCAAAACAGTGTGAAGTGCATAGGTTTGTACAAGCAGGTCTAGTCTTACCACCCAATGTCCAAATTGTCAACATTTCACCCCTCAGTTATGTATTTTATCTGCTTTGCTTATATTTTTGAAAAACTCCATTTTCCTGAGCAGAAGAATACATTCAGTAGCATTTGTATAAAGGTCAGCCAAAAGCAGCAGACATCTCAGTCCTGTCCTGATTGGAGTTTTGATGCTACAACCTTCACAATGACCACGGGGAAAGGGCTGAGGGAAGGGAGAGAAAGGGACAGGGGCCAGTGTCTGTGTAAAGTAGGACTCACACAGCATTCAGAAACCTAGTCCAAATAAAAAATAAAGTGACTAATTAAAGCTTATGTCTTCATGTTGTCTTTATTTCCTCCTTCAGACCTCTTCAGTACATTTTTAAAATGAAGTAAACAAATTTAAATACATATTAGTGGAGGACTTGGCAGTGTTGGGTCAACAGTTAATCCTAAAGGTCTTCAACCTAAACTATTCTGTGATTCCGTGAGAGATATAAAGGTATTTATATATATATATATATATATATATATATATATATGCAGGATGATCAAGATATTATAACAGAGGTCTCATAAGGCAAAAATTAGCAGCCAGGTGAACATTTCCCAGTAGTAGCTCTCAGTTTCTCTAGAAGTAAACAATGAATTCATTCATCATATGAAAAAAAGTTTCACCAAGAGTGGAAGGAACCATGCTTGGACTTGTCTGGACACTGGGGAAGTATCAATTCCAGCTGACTATTTATTAATAAAGAGATGCTCCCTGTCTGGATGCAGCAGTCAGGGCTGTGTACTTACCCTCTCTGTAACACATCCCAGAGCCCAGATCTTGGTGAGGGTCCTAACACAACATTAGGGAAGACACAATTTCAAATGGGGGTCCAAGAACAGTAATGTGCTGGGCACATTCTTGAATTACACTTAGACTCACTCTGATTAGGCACTGAAAGGGATAGATGGAGAAGTGTAAAAAAAACCTGATTAAGTCCTGGATGCCATTGCCACACTGGGAGAACTTTAAAGCACTATGGGCTTCATTCTTGCTTTTCAATTTGATACTGGCACAGCTTTAGAGACCCAGCCTTAATTAACGCTCTTGAAAATGCTGTGGGGAGGAGGGAAATCAAGCCCTCTATTTGATATTATTACAGGGCAGTCTATCCACAGTGGGGACACTTCCACTGCACTGACTGAAACTGCAACTCCCATTTAAAAGATTCATACATCTGGATTTTTCCACATTTTCAGCTGATAATAATAATGACCTCAGCAGAGGTCATTAATCATCAAGTGAAGTTAATGGCCCTCAGCTGCATTTTGAGCCATCCCCACTCCTCCCAGCTTGATATAAATTCCCAGGAAATGCCTTATGCCTTAATTGCTATTGCCTGTGACTTTTAGTATCTGCTGAATGCACTTATCTGGATAAAAGTCTTTCAGAGTCATTCCGATCTATAAGAGAATTTATCATATACATTTTAAAGACCTAAGCAAACTCTTTCCCTTTCAAGTTTTGTGGATAAATTATTCAAGACTCATAATCCTCTCAATTCGGGACTTATAAAGTGCTTTTAGGATTTGGTACTTTTAAAATGCTTTTAGAAAGTGAGTCTTTGAACTTTCAGAGCACTTTGAAAACTTGTGAAAAAAAACCTGTCCAAAGTTAAGCAGCAGTGTTGCTATTCTTAAAAAGTCAAAATGTAGAAAGTCAAGAGTTACACATTTATTTCTGGGATTTTGGAGTGTCTTCATCCACCCCAAGTATGTCATAATGAGGCCCAAATAATGCTCCGGGAAATGTGAGCAACCTTCACTTTACCAAGTTCTCACTTCTCCCTCGTGGGCTCCATGCCCTCTCTTCATCTTGTTATTCCTTTGTCCAACACTGGGCACCTTTCCCCAGTTCTTTCCTGTCACCTTCTGTCAGCTCCCATCACTCATTGCCTCTAGCAGTTTCCAAAGTTCTTTTTTTGTTTGTTTTCCAAATTAACAAAATTAGCACAAAGTAGGACCATACTAATTAAAGCTGCTGATTACTCCAGCTTGATTGTTATCATTTAGGACAGCCAATGCTGAGAACAAACAGAGCACCGTGCAAGGAAGAAATGAACGCTGGAGTGACAGACAGAAGCTAAAAGCCTCTGGGGACAAGGGCAAACCTATGCCCTCCTGGAATAAAAACTATTTCTAGCACTCAATGGGAGCTCATCTGGGACCAAGACCCTGCAAGTCACATGGTAACAGTGATCAGTGAAATGCAGCCATAGGGAGGTAAACAAGATGCTGGCTATATTTGGAAAAGTATTTCCAGTAAAGCAAGGAGAGTATTAACAGCATTGTACAGGGCACTATAGCATTAAAAATTGCAGGGTTTGTTGCCTGTATCCTAAGCAGATTAATGGGAATAGATGCAGCTAAAGGTTACAGGGAGATGCTAGAATGAGTCCAGAGAAGGACAACAGAGCTGGGGAAGGGTCTGGAGCACAGGTCTGATGAGGAGAAGCTGAGGGAGCTGGGGGAGCTCAGACGGGAGAAAAGGAGGCTCGGGGGAATATTCTCCCTGACAGGAAGGGGCAGCCAGGTGAGGGTCAGGCTCTGCTCCCAGGAAGTAAGTGACAGGACAAGAGGACATGGTCTCAAGCTGAGCCAGGGGAGGTTTAGGCTGGACATTAGGAACAATTTCTTCACTGAAAGGGTTGACAGGCATTGGAACAGACTGCCCAGGCAATTGGTGAAATCACCATCCCTGGGAGCGCTCAAAAGCGGGTGGATGTGACACCTGGGGACGTGAATTAGTGGTCATCACAGCAGTGCTGGGTTAATAGTTGAATTCAATGATCTTAAAGGAGTTTTCCATCTTTAACCATTCCATAATTCTATAAATTAACAACTTACTAAATAAGAAAGGAAAATGCTTGGCTTATTTAGCAAAACAAAGCAAAGCCTGAGAGGAGGTGGGACAGTCATCAGTAATTAACCAGTACTGTTCAGAGCAAGGACAAATCACACTGTATAGAGTAAATCTAGAAGACTATGTTGGCATAAAACAAGTGGAAAGTTTGCATAAACAGGTTTAGTCTAGAAGTTAAAGGTTTTGAACATCAGACTAATGATCCAGAAACAACGTTCCAATTACAGCAGTGGCAGCAAATTATTTTTTTAAGATTGAATTTGGTTAGTTCATGTGAGGGACTATGACAAAGTATCGACACAATGAGCATTGTAAAACATGACAGCCATAATTAGCAAGTGAATTGGGTTCTGACACAGCAAGTTCCTGTGATTTATTTTCAAACATTTCTTTCATGAATAGCTCCACTGGTATTGTGTTCATTCAGGACAAAAGCCAAGGCCTAATTCAAATCAATGGAAGCTTTTCCACAGACATCAGCGAGCTTTGGATTAGAGCCCTAGAACTCAGAACCCAAATTACATTTCATTATTCAGTGTGTTTACACTCATTATCACCCTTGCTACACATTTGATTTAGAAGATGGCTGTGATTTAGAACTTTAGCCTAATGCTTTTCCTAGAGTTTTGCAAGCAAATAAAGAAAGCATTTTTCCTATTTTAATTTTTCTTGTTCATTCACGGAAAAGATACTTCAAGGAACTAACCACAATAGAGAAAGGGATATAAATATCCCTGTATGACATAAACTCCTATCTCAGAGTTGAATGTATTCCGTTTCCAGACAAGCCATGCTGGCTGCAACCCTACAAACCTCTCATGAGAGCCCTCACAAGAAAAAAGACAGAATCTGCTAAAACTGTGGAAGCTGTGCACTTAAGAGTCTTGTGGCAAAAACAATCTAAGAACAGATCAATTCCTTGTTTAAAGCAAAAAGGATGGGCACACCAGTTACTTCTAGAGGGATAAAGGAGACACTAAGGTGACATACATTTAAAAAAAAATACTAAAACAGAAGCCTAGAAAATATGAGCTGAAGTGATTTCAGCATTGATATATGTCAATGCCACATGAAGGGTATTGTCATGACCTAGCCTGGATATTGTGTGGAGCTCTTCTCATCCATGATTAAGGAAGATGGAGGCAAGATGGAAGAGCAACAAAAGACTGCAAGGATGATTAGAGAAGTTGTGAACCTGTCACAGGAGGTAAAAGTAGATGATATCCATCCCTGGAAGTGTTCCAAGCCAGGCTGGACAGGGACCTGAGCAACCTGGTGTAGTGGAAGGTGTCCCTGCCCATGGCTGGGGCTGGAACGAGATGGTCCCTTCCAAGTCAAACCATTCCAGGATTCTGGGATCTTGCTCTGGGAAACAGAACCTGAAGTATGAGATGTTTCCTGCTGCAATTGTGTGTAAGGAAATTAATAAATAATGTGAAGGGAAAGAGATTAGCAGAATTAAAATAACCCACAGTGCTGATATTAAACAAAGACTGCCTGCTAAAAGATTTAGACTTAAATTGAGGCAGTTACTTAGCACTAGACCTGTAACATATCAAAATGCCACTGGCCCAGAAATAGAAAAAAGCCTAATTACATTGATGAAAAAGAAGAAGGAAAGACAAGAGAAGAGCACTATGCATTTCTGTGGTTCTCAAAGACAAAAGGAGAGGAAAGACTAGAAGAAAACAAAAAGGGATCTTGATTTGTCTAATGAAAACTTAACTGGCTTCTCTTGAAGTGCTTTTAACAATTATTTAATGTGTCACACAAAACAAGCAAGCAGCTTGGTACAACTCACCAATGTGAAAATTTCTTAAAAGCAAGAACTCCCACAAGTAGCCAGTGTAAGCAACAGCCTCTTCAATGATCAAATTCTCTGCTTCTAAAAAGATGTAACTCATTGGGAAATCCTGGTAGTGCATATGAAAAACCACTATCGATTCTCAGTTAAAATTTCAGGAGTGCTGTAGAGGAAATATTTTAAACTAGTGATGATAAACAGAGAATTCCTGTGAGCTTGTCCTGCTGCCTTAAAGTAATGGCAGGAGAATAAAATACAAATTTAGCATTTAAAGATCCCCTTAACGTAAAGGTCTCCAGGCTGTGGCTTTTTATTTCACCTTTCACTGTAGGTAGCTGTAGTGGAGAGTGTGGGATCTTCCTACTCCCTCCTTACAGTTAGATGAAGGTATTATTTGAATAAAATACTCACACTGAATATTACTGTCTGAATGTTGGTGTGCAGAAAGTTTCTTCTGTTACCAAAGAGAACCCCTCACGCAATCCCACAGCTGGAAACAGCAATGGAAAAATGTGTCTTTCCACCTATCATTCACCAGGGTACATTGTAAAAGGACATTTATACATGTGAGACATTTTGAAAGCGGGGAAAATCAGGCAACACTGGCTATTTTGTCAGGTAATCAAAATCACAAAGTATGTCTAAAAGTGTGTTCCTCGCCTTGGAACTCAGTGCAAAGCCCTGCTCATTTCTTGTGAAGTTAGAGCATTGAGATAGGGCTGGAAAGAGCATGGGTTTATTTAGATTAAACATGGCAGTACTTAGCATCTTCCAAAACTGAACAATTCTCTAAGTACATGAACAAACCAACCCGGTTTTCTACCCCAGTCCATTCAGATTGTTGTTCTATGCTTGGCTTTCTCCTGTTTTCAAGGAGTGACGGTCAGGTATATTTTGAACCAGAGATGAAATAAACCAGTAAAGCAAAAAAAAAAAAAAAAATTAAAAAAAAAAAATTTAAAAAAAAAAATAATAAAAAAAAATAATTAAAAAAAAAAAAAAAAATTAAGGCTGGGCCTCAAGATGGGGAGTGTTCCAAAATGCATTAAATCTTGCTCTCTCCAGTAAAATGAAGATTGATTTGCCTGCACTACTGCAATCCTGATAAAAGGGGAGCCTAATACCTTTAAGCTTTACCATGTAAAGAATGCACAGTTTGTATTTCAGGAGTGATGCTCAGTGGCCTCATTGCTCTGCAATTGGCAGTTAACCAAACCTAAACAAGAGCACAGCCCTGGTCCATGGCTCACACATCCTGCTGTGTTATCCTTACACACCTGGGCTCTTCAGTGGCACCTGCATACAACTATTAGACCCTGAAGGATACGTTGAGTGTTCTGCCCTCCACATTGCGCCAAAATCATTCTGACAGCAGAGATATTTGATGTAATGCTTAGTGCTTACAGATCCAGTGCTTTATTCCAGAGAAGGACTTTGAGAAAGTATAACAGATGTTACACAATGTTGTAAAGACATTTGTAACTCGTCATCTCTCAAAGAGCCCTGACGGCAAAAGTAGGTCAGGAGCTGGAAGAAGTTTGCTGGTCCACCTCACTCTGGGACTAAGGCAGGAAGAGGAATCCATCTCTCAGCAGCCCTCCTGCATAACATGCCCACCATGGCATGACAGCACTGCAAACATCCCGATGAACAGAACAACACAGATGTCCCTCTTGAAAAATCAGCTGAACCAAATAAATTTACCTTCATGTTCCAGCTCATCAGCACAACAAAAGGTACAGAGATACTATTTGCCCCAAAGCTTAATGGAAATGCATTCACATTTCAGAAGAGGCTGACAAATGTCAGGGACACAGAATTTTGCTGCGTTGCCTTTTCTGTTTTTAACCAGCTCATATCCCTGTTTACCTCAATGTGACGCACATTCCTCCTGCTTAGCTCCACTGATCTGGAAACCAAAGGCTCCTTCAAGATGAAATAAATTGTTCCTGTGGCAATGCCAAGGGGCTGATTTAATATAGTTTGGAGAGTTCTCAATTCAATTTCACACCCAACGACTGAGCTAAAAGAAAAATCCACACTTTACATTTCTTCTTTATAGGAGCACTGTTATTTTACTGTATCATCAGCCACAGCTTTTCTGAGCACACCATATTTGAAGTACTCCAGTCCCTGATGCTGTATGAGCTCCCTGAAATTCTCAAAGTGCTCTTTCAAACCAGCTGGCAAAGTGCACATTCTATGACCAGATCCATTAGTTTCAACCCCAGTGCTGGGGAGTGTTCTGTAGAGACATTATTCTTTGTTCCCTGAAAAGCTACATTTGATTCCAGTCCTGGCTACCATTATTGTGCAACATCACATAATAGTTTTGGTTTTTTGTTTTTTGGGTTTTTTTCTCTTTTGGATTGTATTTGGCAATGGAAAAAAAAATCAAAACCTCAACAGATTCGTGGAAGATTTAATGCATTTGTTTTCCAAATAGCAGCCTTACATTTTGGCTTGAGAATGGTAAAAATGCTAAGAACAAAGACATGAAGAAAACATTCAGACTGTCCTGAAAAAGCAGCCTATTTTTGTTTGCTTTAAGATTTCAAACAATAACTGAGTAGATAGTGTATGTAGTGAACTCCAAGGGACTCATCTGCATTGGATTTAAGAATGTTCATAGTAAAATATCAGCAGTCGCTTTTGTCTTGTTCCTGTTGTTAAGCCCAACAATTAATTGGTAGCAAAAGGAACAAATTATTGCGTATGTTTCCAAAGTTCTTATTATCTTAATTTAGCACACAAAATAAGGAAGAACAGCCTTAATTAGCTTTTACCAAAAGTTGCTACATTTATGTTAATAAGGAATGTTTCAAGAGCAGATCTCTGCAGCAGAACAGTTGGTGCTGAGGACTTTCTGATCAGGTGCCATAGACTGAATGCCCATTAGCAGTTGGAGCATATCAGGCACACTACTAGAGTGCATCTTCTATATGAATTTCATCTGAAAGGCATCCAGTTCATGAACTGCTCTGTGATGTGAATGAAAAGCACAGTTAATGAAGAGCAACAGTAAAGCTACCTCATGAGAATGCCCAGCACAGACTCAAAATGGTAATGTAGACACAAGCCCATATCTCTCATAAAAATAGTTAGCTGGCACTCCAGGAAAAAAACAAAAAACAAAAAACAAAACAAAACAAAACAACAACAACAAAAAAACAAACCACAAACCCCAACCCAACGCAAAAACAAAACCAAACCAAACCAAAAAAACCCAAACAAAAAAACAACTCCACAACAAAACTGAAGTGCCAGAGACAACAATAAATAAGGGACTGGTGGTCAAACCTGTGCACAAAACTAGGACTGAAGCTATTTATTATGAGAAGCTGTGTAAAAATTATTCATATTCATAGAACTATAGGATGGTTTGGGTTGGAAGGGACCTTAAAGCTCACCTAGTTCCAAACTCCTGCTGGGGGCAGGGACACCTTCGACTAAACCAGGTTGCTCCAGGCGCTATCCCACCTGGTCTGGACACTTCCAGGGACAGGGCAGTCACAGCTTCTCTGGGCATCCTGTGCCAGGGCCTCACCACCCTCTCATCAAAGACTTTCTTCCTATTAACTGTATAAACTTTTATATTGTAAGAAAAGCTACAGAAGTATCCATCTTATTATGACACTATTTTTCACCGACCTTTGGCAACTGCAATTTCATCTCCTCAAGCCTTCTGAGGCCACCGCACTGTTCTGTTCATGTGGTGACACTGAGGCCAGGACAGACCCACAGTCACAGTGGGAAACCATGGGAGTAGAACCAGAGTTTCCATAACTCATTCTGAATCACTTTACTTCTACACAATCCCTCATTGGAGTATAGAAATCTCAGCCTCTTAAAAATCTATTACTGAGGCTGTGGAAGTGTCAGGTGACACCTCTGTTGCTGTGATGCAGAATCAGGATGTCAGTGTGCAAAATGCTAAATGCAAGGATGAACTACAATAAAGGCAACACCAAGAGCTGAGAAACTGTGTCTTACTTATACTCTTGGAAATGCAACGTTGTAAAACAACCATAAAATGTACACTACTTATTCCCTGACACTGTCAACCCAGTTAAACTAGAAAAATAAACAAGAACAAGCCATGGGACAGTTTAAACAAATAAAATGCTTGCATTGCCTGTTCCTGATTTACTGTTTTGCCTACAGTGATCAACATTTATAGCATTTCAGCTATTCTCATCAGTCATGGGGAATGCTTTCTCCCTTTCCTCTCCCCTAACACTGCAAACTGCATGAATAGGACTAAAAATACAGTTTCAGCTTGTCTGGATTTGGAAAGGACATTGACAATTTTGAAAGTGACTGTGAAGCAAAAAAACCAAAACAAGTAGGAGAGCAGAATAGAATCTAATATCATGCAGCTCCATAAATGTTACTTAACTGATGAAAAAGGGTACAAGGGAAACTCCTGACACACCAATGCACATCCTCTCGTCATCATCATCATCCTCTGTCTACTTCCTCTGCAACTCACAGTCAGTGACCCCCCCAGTCACAACCAGCAGCACTGTGACCACTGTCTAACGCTCTGCTTGTGCTGTTTGACTGTTCCTTGCTCTTCCCAGTCTGTCCCAACCATCTGTCATTCCCTGTCTTACACTTCATTTGCAAATTACTCGAGCAGGTCTGTTGTCTGTACATCTAAGCAGCTCCTAGGAGCTGCAGCCTCTGAGACTGGAGGCTCCTTGTACAATGAAGATAAACCAAGGATAGGAATACTTTGTCTGCAGTCAAGTGGCTGAGTCTTTAGCAAACCCACATCAACTACAAGTAAATGGTGTTTCAGAATTAATGGCATAAACAAAAGTATCAGAAATAAACATGTAATGAAGTGGTAAAAAGAAAACTAAAGAAAAAATCATCACTGGGCTGGAAGAGAAGGAAATGTCCTGTTGTCACTGGAAGTGCCAGTTCAGCACTGACCTACAAAAAACCTGAAGATGCTTTCCAGTTTGAATAAATTTCAGAGGAAAAATAAAAGTGCTTGAAATACTTTTACACTTGGAGAGGTTGTTTTCTTCCTCATCAGAGGTTCCAGTCTTTAGAGGACACCAGGATCTCAGGCTGCAGAGATGCTGAAATACCAAAGGAACATCACACTGTGGTTTACCTGCCTATTAAAAAAGATTCCAACAGCATCTTTTAATTTCCAGTATACAGTGTTTAATTAGCTTCTAGAACTTTATAGCATTTTAGTACCTCATGACGTCAAGAATTTAGCACACATCTGAAAACTGGGCTTGTGCAGGCCAGGAAAGAGGATTTGTGTGGACTTAGTAAGCAGATTCCAGCACCCAAAAAGGCTGAGATGACAGATACAGGTTCTGTACTGGGTACAGAAGGGCAGAAAAAGAAGCAGAGGTTTCCGTCTGATTCAACAGCCACTAGTACTATCCACTTCCAGACAGGACACAGGGAATTTCAGTCTTACAGTGATATAATTGTTTTATTAGGCAGATGGAAGGAACCCCAGGGTGAAAAAGCAAATGTTCCTGACCAAACTGCTCCCATGTCATTTTTCAACCAACTGGAAAATTTCCAGTTGGCACGAATTCTGTTTAGAAACAAGAACTGGAAAGTAGACTAATCCTATATTAGAGCTAAAACTAGCACTGCGCTTCATCAAAATCATTTTCATTTCCTGATGTGAAAAATATATCAGTAACAGCATGATATTAAAAAATACTGGACTGGGATTATGAAACTGAAGCTGCTGTCCGCAGATCCAGAGCAATTGGTGAGAAGGAACTAGCCCTGTGACTGGCAAGCAGAGTGGTAACAAATGGAGATTTTCTTCTTTTTATGAACAAGATTTTTACAAATAAGTAGGACACAAAAATAATCAGTATCCCATGGTTTCTTGCCCTGTGGCACTGTTTCACACTGGCTTTGTGTCACATATGCCTTGCAAATGCCCTTATGCCAGCCTGGGACATTGGAGACAGATGTGTAGAACCAGAGAAGATCCAGAGCTGGAACGGACCTACAAGGATGATCAAAATCCAACTCCTGGTCCTGCACAGGACACCCCAACAATCCCACTCTGTTCCTGAGAGCATTTTCCAAACATTCCTTGAGCTCTGTCAGCCTTTGGGGTTGTCACCATTCCCTGGGGGGCCCACTCAGTGCCCAGTCACCCTCTGGGGAATCCAACCTAAGCCTCCCACAACATAGTGCAGACTCAAGGAGTCTGGCTTTGGGGTCCAGGAGATTTTTTGGTGCAAATAGATTCTAAATGACAGGAGAAGAAGTGGGATGCCAAATCTGGTGGAAGCAATCATTCAAAACAAAGGGAAGACACCTATTCACTGTGGAGGTTACATCTTCAGAGTTCAGAGGGTGTCCCAGACCACTCAGCCTGACACATGGACTGTGCCTGCATCCGGCTGAACATTAGTGCAATTCAGAAGCAGTATCAGTTGTAGCCCCAAAACCAGAATTTACTCTTTGGAACCGAAACTGAAAATTGTTCTATTAATAAGTATGGGATATTAGTATTTCATTAAGAAGGGCAAATTATCAACTAAAAGTGAATACAGTCATGCTCAGCATAGTCCAGACTTTCTCCAAGGGATACTCAAACCAGAAACACAATAGAACTGGACTGGCTACATATAAACTTCAAATTTAAAGGAAAACATCACAGGGGAATAAACCAGTGAGGGTAACTTCATACAAGGAAGTAGTTACAACTGAAAGAGGTCAGGTCTAGATTGGGGTATCAGAAGAAATTCTTCTGGTGAGGGTGGTGAGGCCCTGGCACAGGTTGCCCAGAGAAACTGTGGCTGCCCAATCCCTGGGAGCATTCAAGGCCAGGTGGGACAGGGCTTGGAGCAACCTGGTCTATGGAAGGTGTCCCTGCCCATGGCAGGAGGTGTGACTGGACAATCTTTAAGGTCCTTTGCAACCCAAACCATTCTGTGATTCTGTAATTTTATGATCCTAAAATAGAGTAATTAAATAGGCACCAATCAGCAGCATTATCATCCACACGTCATTTTACACACAAATGTACAAATGTACATTCCCATTATACCATCATTTTACCATACTTATACCAGCTACTTATTCCCAAAGTAAATTCCCCTTATTCTTTTCTTTATAGAATTGTTACTGTCCTTTGCTCTGCTTCTATTTCACTATACAATACATAAACTATAAAACTGTATAATAATTAAAGCTTAAGCCAGAATTTTACACTGAGCCAATGACATAAAAAAGTATTCTGTAGTGTTTTCTAGCATGCAGCATGCATTGAGTAAATTCCTGTTTCGTGACTGATACTGTATGCCAAGCTCCCTCCCCTATCCCAAAAAATGTCACCTCTTTGGGAGTTAGGATTGTGGGCAGCTTGCTTACATCACTACAGTTTCTCAACAGTGTCAGTCTAATAAATTTCTACAAAAGCATGAAGCAGATAGCTAGATATCTTTCTTCTTTATTCACTCACTTAAAAAAAAATCAGGCAAAAAGGCATCAGGTCCCAAGCCTCTAAAATTTTAAGTACACCAGTAATTTACTTCTGTCTAACATAAGCAGCATACTCATTTCTGCTATGGCCCAGCAGTTGGCTTTGTTCCCAGTTGTCTTGATTAATAAGAATTTTTTTTAGCTCAACAACTCTCAGATTCTGGTTCAAGGACTGGCAGCCGCCTGCAGAAAGCTGGCTGGTCACACAGCCCTGCAGTTCCTCTCATGGAATCAACTGTTTCCAAAGATAAAGGTACTACTTTTCACACATCAGTGGTTTTCTTCTTAGGCTCTGTAAAGAAGGTAGCAACATGAAATTTCCTTTCTAGACAAGAAAATGTGCATCTGAAAAGTCTAACCAGTCTCACCAGAGACAAACAGCACAGCTGCAACAGCAAACTTGGACTGGAGCATCTCGCCTGTAAGGAAAGGCTGAGAGATTTGAGGTTGTTCAGTCTGGAGAAGGCTTTAGGAGTTCTGAGCTTTAAGGCAGCCTTGGGATACTTAAAGAGGATATATAAGATGGAGAGAGACTTTTACCAGTGCCACTGTAGTGACAGACAAGGGGCAATGAGTTTAAACTAAAGAGGGCAAGTTTAGATTGGACCTAAGGTAGAAATTCTTCCCCGGAAGTGCTCAAGCCCAGGTCGGATGGGGCTTGGAAAAATCTGGTCTGGGGTCCCTGCACATGGCAGGGGCTGGAACCAGATGACATTTGAAGGTCTCCTCCAAACCAAAACCAATCAGAATCCACATTTGTTTCACTTACAGAAGTGTGATACTGCTGCTAATTATCCACTGCAATTCATTAGAACTCAAGAGATTTGCAGATTTACAACAGTTTAGTCATGTGAATGTCTTCATACAGTTGTGACTTTGATTTATTTCTTTTTGCACTAAATTTCATTCTGTTGTTTAACCAAGGGTTGTTCAGAATTTTGACCCTGCCCTACCAGGACAGTATCATTCGTACTTCTTTTTGAGGTTTTTCCCTTTTGACTACTGTAATTTTTCTCAACCTGCTTTCTGGAAGGAACATGTGAGCTCATCTACTTAAATGGCTTCACCATTTGAGAATGAACTGGTTCTGGTTTAGACATTCTGTAAACAACTATGCACCAACCTTATGGAAATTATATTTGGCATGTAGATTACTTATGGAAATGACTTGAATAGTGTGAAAGCTTAAGTCAAAATATCTACACTCCACATCTCCTTTATCCCACTTATCCCATTGCCCTGTCAAACAAGGAAGGCACATTGATTTGACATGACTTGGTCTACATAGCCCAGGCCTAATTACTTACAAAGTACTTCGAAACTTATTTCCAAAATTCAAGTCAGACAAAAATACTTGTAACTGTCCAGGTCTTTCTCCTCTCCCCCTTTTAAACACAAATGCTGTTTTTTTAATCTCCCATTCTCAGCAGTCTCTTTGTAATCTATGAACTCTTAAAGATAATTTCAAACAGTAAAAAATTATTTCAGCTGCAGTATCCTAAAGCATACTTAGGTAGATTTTAGTAGATCCTGTACACTTAAATATCTGTCTCACCCCTGCATTTTTAGCAGTTTTTTCTCTGCTCTGGCCACTAGTGGGGTTGTTTTTTCTATTCATTTAGGTAATTATCTGTGTTATTATATAACAGAAATGAAATTAGTCACACCATAACCCTCTCCACATTATGCATCTTGCTATTAATCGATTTACACATTGTTTTCCTCTTAATTTTTGTACGTAACAAGACTTCCCTCATTCTTATTTAAAACCTCTGATAATGGAAATTTATTTTGTGATTGATTTTCACATTACATATAAATCCTTAAACTGCTCTGAGTATCTGATCTCGCCCTAACAGTCTCGTATTGTATGTCCCATCTGTCCTTTGCATCGGGATAGATAATCTCCATTACGCATTCAAAAGTGCCTCCTTAGCTGCTAATTCTCATGTCCTTCTTGGTCTCTCAGATAATCTTCTTAGGAGACACTATTTACCAGCTCCATAAGGTCACTGAAAGTGACTTTTCAGAAAAATTATTTTCCTCTGACTTCAGACTTTATTTCAAAAGCTAACTTCAAAATAATTTTCACCAAGATTACTTACCATTATTAATTTCTTCAATTGCTAAAATCAAAACCGAAAATCAAATAAAATTACCTGCCTCCATTTGCTGAAAAAACTGCACCCAGAACAGTCTCATAATATGTCTTACTGTATCATCTACTGTTTGGATATTTCCAACAGTTTAAAAATTACTGTTGTTTCTAGTATCATCTCCCACACTGAACAAAAACAACAAGGGAAAGCACAAAATTCCTTCTTGCATTCCAGGAAGATGAAGCAGAAAGACAGAGAAGGCAGGAATAAAATATATAAAAAGATAATATATTTGAATATTTTTGTAAGGTTTCCAAAATATTTTCTGTCCCTTGCATGCATATGTAGCTTAGTCTAGTCATATTCAATCATTAATTCCTTGAGACATTTAACAGCAAAAAGTTTTGAGAAAGTAGCTGAAAGAAGAGTGGCAGCAGCCCAGAGTACCCATTCACAAAGGGATTTCGTGACTTGGAGGTGGGATGGAAGCCTGTGGAAGATGCTTTCAGTAAAACAGAAAACAGTCAAGATTAATTTAACTAGGATTTCAATCAGCTTGATGAAAGCTTTGTCACAAAATTCTCCTTTTTTTAAGACTATCCATGGGTTTTTCCAGCATCTTGTATCACCTTATGCCCTTAAATCATTCCACTATAGCACAAGAAGTCAAAGTCATTTCTTCTCACCTTGCTCTTCCATTATTATCTTCATGAGCTCTCCTTCCATCCTGACTCTCCTGCTGCTGTCACCCCCTCTGCCACCACCTGCCACAACCTCTCCCAGCCTCCACAGTTTTCCTCACTCTTGGGTCTTTCCCAACAGAGGCAATTCATCAGGGTGACATCCCTCCTCCCAGTCCCCATGCTCTTTTTCTTATTTCGGCCACATTTTGAATAACCGACTAATTTCCTCCTCCCTCAGCTCAGAGCAGTTCCATCTATGATCAGCCCCTTAGAGGTATTTGCTTCTCTTAAGAAAATGTTCTTTTTTTAGGGAAAAAGGCCTAAAAGGCCTAAAGGCCTTTCTGCTGGTGGGTTGCTTTTAGTTTTGTTTTTGTATCAGTAGTAGGAAATAAAACGAAAATTCTCCAAACAAAATAAAATATATACCACCTCACCCCACCCCCACCACAACTAACATTTGTTTTGTGGTTAAAACAAATTTCCCAGTATAGGTGTAATTATTCAAACAATTCAAAAGTTTTTATTCTTAGTGGTTTAGTTATTGGTTTTCTCTAAGAAATATGGACAAGTAGCCAAAACTGAACGAACCTTGTCAACGGGCACAAAGATACCCAGCAAAGGATGATGAAAATTGAGGATTACAAAATTGATTACAAATCGAGTAAAATTTGTACAGCAAATACAACAATCATCTTCTTATCTCCTCCATATATGGAATTTCTTTTGTTGAGAGGATTAGCAGGATTTTTACCATTATTCGTTCATCTGCCTCACACCAACACATCTGACCTACATGAATAAAAGGACAAGTGAGATTTCAGCAAAGTGGCTTCTCTCTGGCTGTGCAGCAGAAGTCCTGCTGCATGATTCAGCTCTCTGGATGCCTCCACCTTTTAATGGCAAATAAATCCCTCCCTGCAACAGATGAAGCAGAGAGATTCCTCTGCGAGTGACAAATTGAGCTACAGAAATTCCCTTGTACAGCTGTCTGTTGCTACTGCTCAGAACTTAACAGGTTCATTGGGTTTCTCAGTCAGGGACTATTATTTCAGCAGGTGGAACTACATGGTGCTACAAAATTTAAGGCTCTTCCATGCTCCTGATAAATATGAAGCCATCCTGTAAGACAAAGTCTGTCTGCCAGAATCTAATGAGGATTCTGAAAAGCAGCAAGTTTGGGATAATTAAAAACAAAACAACAAACACACACCCCCCAACAAAAACAAGCCACAAAAACCCCCACCAAAAACCAACCAAAAATCACCTACTAACTCGGCAAAGCTCCTTGGTCTCTGGAAAATGCTCCTTGGTCTCTGGAAAATATCTCAACAATGTTTGAGACTGAACATCTACAGAACATGATTAATAAAACCAAGAATTATTAATTACACCAGCTGTTCATGCCAAATCCAGTTTCCTAATCAGAGAACTTACTTCCTGGTTCCTTAGTTTTCCATCTGCAAATGAGAACACTTGGAACATTTCGCCTACAACATCACTTTTGAGGTTTTCCAGAAACTCCAGTTGTACAGAAGAGAAGGTGCCATGGAGGTGCTCCTGCAGCATCCAGCTCTACACAGACCCATCGAGCTGTTTTCCCACCCTGCAAGGACAGTGGGGCTGTTTGCTCCATCACAACTGCTACAACCAAAGGCTTCTCCTTGATTCAGCACCAAGAAGAATTCCATGTGGGGACAGTTTAAGGCATCACAAGGACACTGATGTTGTGGGAAGGCAGTGTGTGCTTCCAAGAGTGGACATGGACAAAGCAGAAATCAACTGGAATCCTAGATGGAAAACACAGGCTGGAGCCAAAACTCGATGGCTGCACGTGCTTTTTTGAGGCATTGTCAATCAGGAAAAGAAAGGAGATAAGTCTCCTCTGGGGGAAATTTTAATTCTGTTTGCCTTTAGAAGGAGAAGGTGCTTATTGAAAATCATATTAATGGAGGAAATCTTCAGGAAAAGCTCATGCACACAATGCTGGTGCCACTATAAATACATGCATGGAAAACACAGTCTTCCAGCAAGTGGTCACTGACTGGAGGCTTTGCTTGGCTGGTTTCTGGCCCTTGGCAGCCTGTTTGTTAGCTGAGTAGTTGACAAACTGTGGTACAATTTCCTCTGTGTCTTTTTGCCAAGGAAGAATTCTGTGCTCAAGACCACACTGTCACGGTTGTTTGCACTCTAGCATATGATTAGGCAACATCTTCCAAAGCAAACAGGCTGTTTAGCACTTGAATGATCAAAACTGAGTAGATTATTTAAGGCCTCTGGTAGAATCACCCCTAGAAAATATTAAAGGAAGACCTCTCCAACCACAAAGCATGTACATTAGCTTATGAGAAAAAAAAAAAACAAACAAAAAAAACCCCACCAAAACTATCAATTACTAAAAAATTACTAAAGATGCATAAAAGGTTGGTGCAGATCTCTGCCTCAGAACCTGCAATGCTGCTCAGTATCAAATCTTAGTCATGCTAAGCAGCAGCAAACAGCATGAGTCAAATTTAAGACAAAAGAGTACACATCTACAGCACCTTCAGAGGAAAATGAGACTGTATCACTACAGACCTGGAAATAATGTGTTCTTGATTATTTATTTTGAGAATAAGAGAAAGAACATGGGTACTTTATCTCTCTAGGTTCTTCTGAGAATTTTAATTTTATTCTAAAATTTTAATCATTTAATTATTTAATAAAAAATCAGTATCACACTTGTATTCATATTACAAGTACATCAATCTATAGCTGCACTGATAAATTCTTCAAATCTGCTTAAGAAAATCACCATGTCTTCAGTGCTCCTCACACAGGCTGGGCCACTTGTCAGTAGAATTACAAAGTCTGTCTTACCTTATTACCTGCCTTGGATTAATTCTGCACCTTCTACCAACACATTCTAGTTGTTACTTATTTTGTTTTGACAAATAACTCATAGTCTACCTATCCTAATGGAACAGAAATATCTTCATGTGACTTCCAACGGAAAGAAGAATCAGAGAGAATACAAAGCCCTCTAACTTGCTTTGCTGTTCTCTCTTAGCATTAAAAAGGTGAAAAGGAGAAGCAGAAGATTTGCCATATTCAGATGTGTGTAAACACC
Organism: Brachypodius melanocephalos; assembly: GCA_013398615.1. Classification (NCBI taxonomy): domain Eukaryota; kingdom Metazoa; phylum Chordata; class Aves; order Passeriformes; family Pycnonotidae; genus Brachypodius; species Brachypodius melanocephalos. Next base: position 17,258,916 of record VZSR01003806.1, on the reverse strand, counting down.
TGCAGCTGCCACTGACCTCTGGTGAAACAGCAGCACTGTCTTCTGAGGCAAGAGAAAAGCAAGTACAAATAAGTGAAGATCAGCCTGAAGAGCATATTATGACCTTCAGAAGTCTTACCATTGTATCACTTCTTTGGGAACTTCCCTAAAGAATCTAGCTGCCTTCATACAAGTGTGTTAGAAGGACAAAGGCAAAGTTCAAGCTGTGACTGGAACTGGGAGCACCTCAGTGTGCAGCAGCACTGGCTGCACAAGGCTCAGCTTTGCTGTCAGAGTCTCTCTGTGCTGACCCTGAAGCCAAGAGCAGGGCTGGTGTCCTAGAAACAGCACTACAGCATTTGGTAAGCTCCTCTCCATGGCTTGCTCCAGATGAACACAGGCAGTAAGCAGAGCTCAAAAGACACATGTCTGTTTCTCCAGCAGAACTCTTGGATCATGCAGATTTCACAGACTCAACCTTATTTGCAATTAGAAAGAGCTACCAACTACAGAAAATACCAAGAGAAGTTACAGAGCAGGCCTTTCTAGCCATCAGGGTATTTTTGGCAGTCATACTGTTGTTTGGTTCCCTCCTTATAGCCCGTCTGTGAAGTCTTATGACTGCGCAACAGACTCTTCCCACAGATCAAGCTCACATGGCTAAGGAGAAGGATGTAAAGACAGAAACCCAGAAACTCTCCCAGCAAGTCATGCTTCCTGCCACTGGACAGCTGGCACCATCCAAAGGGGCAACAATACTTCTCCCCCTTTTTCCAGTTTTCTTCACTTGACTCTGACCTTAGAGCACTTAAACTTTAAACCTCAGAACATCTTTGCAATGAGCCACTTAGACAAGTGGAGAATTAAAGTGGAGAACAAAAACCACAAGCATCTAGTGTGCTTTTGCCCTTTAGACCTCAGAAGTTTAGACTGCTAAACCTCTCAAAGAAAACTGCAGGACAGTGACTGAACCTCTCAACCCATCCATCTCAAACACCCTCCATTAGCAGGGTGCTCACTGGATCATCTGGACTGAGGAACAAGTTTACAGATTGACAGAGGTCCTGTTCCAATGGGGATTAATCCTCCAACGCAACAGCCCAAACAGTGAAACTATTTCTGCTATTTCCCTTTGCTGCCTGGCTCATGTACACATTGAGTTTTTTCCCTGTGTTAAGATAATGGTCCCATCCACATTACATTACTGTCTTCAGGATATGATCCATCTGGATCATTAGTATTTCTTACAGTAGTGCCAAGTTGCCCCAATTCTACTTTGTTTCTGAGTGGAACGGTCTGTGTGAACGAAAATGAGGAGAGAATATGTAGAATTAATCATATAAAAACACATTGCTTAGAGTAAGAGATCCAAGTTTAAATTCTCTTCTACTGTTTCGGTGATGTTTGGAATTCCTCTATTAGAAATACACAAGACATTCATTAACTAATTGCTTATATAACAAAGATCATTACGTGGAAATTATCATCTAGACGCACTGAAAGAATCTTAATTATCCAGGTGAAGCAAAACTGCACTTTGTGATTTCTCTGCTTGCCTTCTCAACTCCTCTAGTTCCTGATCTACAGTCAGCAGCATGTTGATTACCCTGACCCAATTTTTGGATTAGAAAAGACAACTCAAAGGAGCAGCTGATCAGAAGTGAAAGGCTTGTTGGATGGGTTCATGGGTGCCAAACCCACAGTGTCAGTGCTGGGGGCCAGCTGCCACTGCCAAATTACCCATACAAGCCTCTGTTCATTGAAAGGATGAGCAGTCCAAATGCAGCAACTAAAAAGCTTTGCCTTCAGTACTAAATAACTGCTCCCCTGTTCCAGAGGCCAAATCGAAACAGAGTGTTTCAAAGCCTGACTGCCAGATGCTAAGAGATGCCTACAGAATAAGGTCTCCTCCAGAGGTGGAAAAGCAGCAATAAGCTGGAGAGCTCCCTCTGCTCCAAGTCTTATGCCCAAATCCAGCTTTATATAAGAATTCCCCAGCTCTGAGGGACTAATGATGCTCTTGAGAAGTGGCAACTTCCAGGAGTCTCCATTGCCACCTGCTGTGGGAACTGCTGCTCCAGAGCCCCAACACACCAAGCTCTGCTACTGCAGTCCTGGCAGGCTTCTCACAGCCCCAGCCTGCAGCTGTGGCCAACACAGGCTGCAAAGTGCAGAGCAACGGTTCTGTGTTGCCAGCATCCTTCTCCCAAGCCTCCAGGGAGAACAATAGCTCAGTAACACCAGCATCCTTCTCCCAAGCCTCCAGGGAGAACAATAGCTCAGTAACACCAGCATCCTTCTCCCAAGCTTCCAGGGAGAACAATAGCTCAGTAACACCAGCATCCTTCTCCCAAGCCTCCAGGGAGAACGACAGCTCAGTAACACCAGCATCCTTCTCCCAAGGCTCATGTCAGTTCTAAACCTAAACTGAAATCAAGTGAGATATGCTGTAAGCATATCCTAAACCCTGAACACAACCCTTGCTGACATCAGACAACTATTTTACAGGACTAACAGCTCATCATAGCAAATCTCACCAAGCACCACACATATTCTAAGATCTTCAATATCTGTTCTACCACTGACTGAACACTCCCTTCACACAGGGAGAAAGTTCCCTGCAATAAAATCTTCTATCAGAGAAGGGACAATAGCCTGGACTTCAGTTGTCAATGTGCCTTCAGGCTGACCCATTAAAGGGCTGGGCAGAGGGGTACCAACACGGTAGGGGGAGAAGAGAGGAATTCTGCGCTTGCTTTTGCTCTTCAGCCTCCACACCCATCTCTTCTCGGCAACAGCCTCCTTCCTTTTTAACCCTAAATCTGTTCCCCATCCTATTGAAGTCAACATAAACTTTTCTATGCAGTAACCATGCTGTCACCAAAAAACCTCACTTTCAAGTGAACTCTTTCACATACCAAAAAAAAAAAAAAAGCCCACACTGTTTTTTCCCTGCAATTCTCCTGGAAGTGAGCAAAGAGCAGTAGGCATCTCCAGCTTTAAATTATGAGTGAAACTTCCACAAAGAGAATGGCCACACTGCAGGCGGCTGCATGGGGAGCACAGGGATGAGCAGAGAGCTGGCCACAACCTTCACAAGAGTTTGGGGACAACCCAGTGGAAAGGAGCCTGCAGTGAGCTATGGGTCACAGAGTTGCTCACAGCCTCTAAGCCAGGAACTTCAAAGCAGAGTTTGCATTTCTAAGCTGCAGTGCAGTCTGCAGTGCAGTCCCCACTGTAAATGTACCCAAAGTCTTTGCAATCAACATTTTAATTCAAATATAAGGAGGGAAAAAAGCAAAACAGGGCAGTTTTAAACAAAGCAAACGAGGTACAGAAAGTCCAAGTAACAAAAAGGGTTACAGTTCCTGTAATGTCTCTGAAACCCTTTTGTTCTCTTATCTCATATTCTTGGCCCACACTTTATAGATGCTGCAGCTTAAATCAGGCTAATGTAAGTCTTACCAAGTCAATGGAATGCCTTCTGCTGATTTATGTTAGTCTAAATTTTGCTTTTGCATCGCTACTGACATATGAGTAGCATGAGGATACAAGAAGCTCACTACAACTTTAATTCTTTGCATGATTCTACATCAAACATGAACCAGACATTAAAAGACCTGGGTACAAGATCATATCAATGCAGGTGTAAATCCTACATGTTGAAAGAAAATGTTCTCAAGTAAAAAAAAAAAAAAAAAGAGAAGAGAAGAGAAAAGAAAAAAGAAAAGAAAAGAAAAGAAAAGAAAAGAAAAGAAAAGAAAAGAAAAGAACAGAAAAGAAAAGAAAAGAAAAGAAAAGAAAAGAAAAGAAAAGAAAAGAAAAGAAAAGAAAAGAAAAGAAAAAAGAAAATGCAAATAAAAATTTTACTACTTCAAAATTATACAAGAAACATATCCCAATGCAGGCAAGACTCCTCACCTGAATCATTCCTCTGAATTACTCACTTTCTCATCTCTAAATCCAATATTAAACTGTTAGGAAAAAGCTTTTAAAATTAAGAATAATCTCTTGGTGCCAACACAAAAGCATCTGTATAAAGTATAAATTATCTCACACAGTAACAAACTAAGAGGGAAATAAAAATCATCAGAGCCTTGTGCAAATCAAAGTAGTTTTATTTCCAGTTGCTTCAATGTTTGACTCAGAACCAAACAGAACAGAGGTTCAAAATTTGACCTCCAATTTGTAAATCCTTTTTACCCTGTTCCAGTCTTTCAATACTAAGAACCATCAGATTAGAAACTAATTTTGTCTGTACCTTTGTCCTTTATTAAGTGCTGAATATCACTGTATTACATCTATGAGCTCTTTCAGATGATTTGTGAAAAGCATACTTAGAATTCCTCTTTCAAACTTAATTTGCAGTGATTTTCTACCAGTAATATGAGAATAAATGAAAAAGATAATTGATTTCAACAGTAAGCAATTACACACAATGACTTTTCTACAGCAGTTGTCTAATTAAGAGACTATGAGCCCTGCATATCAAGCCTTAGATTTAAGCATTGTTTTTCAGGTATGCGTATGATATGCAAGACGCATAACTTTTGTGTTCTGTTACACTGCAGATGCACAAAGATACTTAGTACAAACTTTTAACCCTTCACAAAAAAATATGCTTGCATATTTCATTTGAATGTGAAGGAAAGGAACAGCTACTGTTCAACTGAGTAAAGATATCTGAAGGTTATCAACATCAATAAATAACATTTATGGCAAGGCTGATCTAAAAAGTGACCCTGGACTAAAAATAACTCGACAAAATTAACAATGAAAGATTTTTTATGAATATGAAACATACATATGCACAGATGTCAGTTATATAACCCATTTCTTATATCATTAAAGAGTAAACACCAGGCTATTCTTTCAGCTTATCAAAACACACTAACAAGCAGGCACATTTCCCTTCCCGTATTTCTCTCCCCTAATTAACAGATTTTTTTTAACTGCGTGTCTTTTACCACTGCAGCAGAATCTCCTCTGCCCCCTTATTGTCAATTGCTACATACAAATGCCTACTGCTCCCAAAGGCTTTTCTAAGAAGCAACAAAAGAATTGCAGGCGCATACCTTAACCTCTTGGCTGGCAAAAACCTCCACATCAACCCCACAGGCAACCAGAGTGGAAACATCACAGTCCATGCTACGGGCTGGCATCCCCCGCCTTTGTACACAGAGTTAGGCAAGCTCAGAGTCACAAAGGATGCAAGAAAACAACAAAAGAATAATAAAAAAAAAAATCTTCAGTACTGCAATTGAACAGTCCAAGATTCAGTTTCAGCGCTGGCAATGCCTGCAAGCCTCCAACACGAGCTCTGTGCACTTAAAGTGAGTTGCTGGTTGCCTGTCCCCTGTACACCCACCAACTGAGCAGGCACAGCATAGTAACAGCGCTATTCCATCTCTCACGGCAATGACATCACCACAAAGACTGACATAAGCTAAATCTATTTTTTCAACCCTTTTATCTCTAGGCAGCACAGTGGATCAAATTCAACATGATTATGTGCTAAATCTGAACTCGGACTAAATCAATTCAAGCAGCGTTCACTGTCAACTGAGTCATAGCTGTTGTTTCAGCTGAGTGCTTATGGTGGCAAAAAAAAAAAAAAAAAAAAAAGAAAAGAGATCGCCTGACACTGAAAGCTCCAGTCTGAGTGTAAATTAACCCACCATTTAAAGCCACTAAACTCAAGGTAACATTTGTTACTTTATTATACTTTAAAATCTACAGCAGAGCACTAACAAAAAACCTGTCAAATCAACAAGATCTCAGCACTCTGATTTTAATAGCTCTAAGTCCTCTTTTTTAATAAAGCACACTATAACCCCACACATGGGATTAGAGAACATCTCGTCCTGTCATCAGCGGTGATCAACATGCTGCAAATTTGGTGCCAGTGCTTTGCATCCACGTTGCACTGTGACTCATCCCCAGGAAGATCAGAGGCATGTCTGTGTGTGATCTGGAAGTCAATACCCCTTCAAAGAACAGAACATGAAAATTTCCTTGAAATTAGGACTTCACACTAGGCAACCTTTGCACCATCCATCCTAAGGGCTAACCCTTCACAAATACAACCATGTTGAGCAAAATAAAGAAGTAAAAGTGAAGATGCTTTATACCTGCTGACTCAGTGATCTATTTAATCTTTACAAATTTTACCATTTTTTAATGATAGAAATGAAATATCTACATGTCTGGGACTTCTACAGTGATCTTTATTCCAGACTGGCACCACTATTTTTCGTCTACCATTTAATTCTTGTGATCCATAAATTACTATTAATTGTTGTAGGCCTAGAATTGGCATTTATGGATGCACCAGATTAATAAGGAGAATTAAATATTTAACGACTGGTATGAACCTAGGAGCAGTTCACAGCTCAGTGTAAGAGACTGCTCTGTTTACTGCCACTTCACTCACAAATAAACTCCTAATTATACTAACATTAGGTGTTAGGAGGAAATTCTTTGCTGTGAGAGGGCAGTGACATTAGATGCTGAGACAGATAAGCCAACATCTCTTATCAGAGCATTCTTTTCCAAGTTCTATTAGATACTTTTCCCACTTTTCAACTTGCATTTATAGCAATCTCCCCAGCAGTAATCACAAACTAGGATCCACAGCCAGGACAAAAACACATCTCAGCACTAAATATTTTACAAACCAAGACTATACAGACAAACAGAAATGGATATGGCAGCAGAAGGCAGAAAATGAATCAATATTGTTTGTCACGATTATCAATTGCTTTGTGCACTGATCACTTAATCACTGTCAAGATTTTTCATAAACCACAGGAAACCACTTTTTAGAAAGAATTTGAAGGTAACATTTTTGTGAGTGTTTATAGGACCTTTTATTCATATATTTGAATATAATATGTACATGGTAACAGAGAAAAAAGCCATAAAGGCCTGATTGAAGTTGTAGGCAGACAGCAATGGAAAAATCATGGCAACAGAAAAGTGAGAGGCCAGTAAGTGCTATCGAAGAGCTGGAAGGAAACACTGAAAGCAAAGATGAGTCATGTGGCTGAGTCTTATGAAAGTTTTAACAGTGATGGAGCAACAGGATGAAAACAAAACAAGCATTTGGAAAAGGAAGAGATCAAGAATCAGGGGATGATGGTCTCTAAGGTCCATGAGGGCATTCAGAGTGAGGGTGATGCTTGGCCTGAGTGTGGTTTCACAGCAGTGATGGAAAAAAAAATCTTATATTATAAAGTTACACTGGACAGTTCTGGATTTTTTTTTTCGTTTCTTCTTCTTTAAAAACTGTCACCTATCAATTTCAATAGCCTTAAACTTCTTATGACAACTGGCACCTGATGTGCAAACCGACCTCTTCCACTCCATGATTATTCCTGCACTTCCACTGTCCATCTCCTTTCAAAAGAGAATCACTGCAATTTTTCCACTCCATCTGAACAAGGAAACCTTACCAAGATCACAATTACTTTTATTTCTTGCTTCTTCTTGCCTATTCCAAAGTATAACCTAATTTTTCCCCTTAAAAAAACACTCTAGCTCACTAGGGTATTTTAGAGAGCTCTTTACAAAGATAACCTAGTTGGTTTTGCCTCCTGAAAACAAAGATTACCTAACAGAAGAATTCTACAAAGCTTTTGAGTACTCCAGCTAGTGTCTTTCAATATATGTCATATTCAATTTGCTACTGCTCCCTTCTCATTTCAAATCATGGCATATTCCTACGTGAATGACTTTTTTCAGGGTACTCCACATTCTTTATAGTCTCACCTAATGTAAATGAAAAATTTATTATTGAACGCTTTAAAATTGGTTAATATTGACTTATTTCTCCAGTGCAGGAGACTTGCTTTTCATCCAAATTTAAAGAAAAAGCATTTCAAATTTTTTCCAAAAATTTCTTAACTCTGTCTCTAGATGGTCTTGCTAAATTTAATTGACCAAACTCTCCCCCAAAAAATGAAGATATGTTTCATGCATATTTTCAAGTATTAAATTTAATAAATAGAAATTGATATAGATAGACCTGCACTTCAGCACTGTACTGATACTCATTCAGTAGGTTGTCCAGATCACAAACTAGTACCAGTATGTAACTCTACTGCCACCCCTCACCAATTTTATATGGGGTTAAAACCATGACCATAAATTCTGAGAACAGAAAATAGAGAGTTTTGAACAGTTATTCAGAAGCTTCTTATTTTGTTTCAGTGTTTGTCCATAATAACAGCTGTGCATGGAATCCAAGGGGCATCACTCACTAGGTGTGAATATCTCAGGGGGATGAATTTAGGAGCAGTTGAGGGTCATTTGTAAAATGAGGCTGAGCATGGAAATGCAAAGTTTTCACAGTTCCATGCACAGGCATCAGACAGGTTCTAGAACTCATGGTAATATTCCAGGTTATCATTCCTTCACAAGCACCAGAGTAACCCCATAGCATCACTAGACTAATGATTAACATTAGATGATCAGGTCTTACATTTTCATCAGCTTTTATATTTTCATTTCCTCAACCAGAAGGAAAATAAAAGCCATGTCTTTCCAGCCAGGAATCTTGCATTCTGGATCTGTACAGTTCCTGGGACAACACAGCCTTTACTCCTGTGTGTGGAGTTGTTTTCCTTCTGCAGTTCCAGCTGTGTCTCAGCTTAACACATACGAGCAGCATCACAGATTTAAGATTTTCAAGCTCAATTCTCAAGTCATTAAAACAACTGCTGCAAAATCTTGACCCTCCTTTTGTGAGCAAACTACTACTGATTTAGCCTCAGGGAAACATCGCTGGCTCTGGTCCTCACAGTAACATCAGCCACGTGGTAACCGAAACCAGCAGCTAAATTCAGATCCTGACTTTTTTCTCGCTGGATGAAGCTTGTGCTTGTTATCACTGGTACTAGAGGGGTTATTTCTGCAGCAGCTCTGCTTGCAGGTGCAAACCTTACTAAGTCAATGTACAAATGCAGAAAAATAAAAACGAGGCCTCCATCGATGACCCTTTGAAGGCTGAATGGAACACTGGGAATGGATCCACATTATGGCTGATTGAAGTGCTTTTAATGATGTGCATCTCTATTGATCTCATTCAGCCTGCTACACAAGTAAACAGCATTTAAACCATGTTCCTACCTGTCAGTAGGAACATACTTTTACAAATACAATCTCATTTTTAATGGAATTATAAATTATAAATAATTTCAAAACCACATAAAATGCAAGAGGCAGCCCTGAAAAAAAAAACATGCAGAAAAAGAAGACAGTTCTTCCAATTTCATTGTCTGCAGAAGATGATAAGAAAGGCCAACCACAAGTATTCTTCAGGAGCAAAGTGAGCTCCTTCAAAGAGGTGTTTCACAAGAACATAAAGAAAATAGAACACTGAAGACCAAGCAGGGTTTAGCCCATCCACGGAAAGAATTTTTTTTTTCTCATGACAGTGAGCATTGGCTTGTGCTGAGGTCAATTACCCCCAAAAGAATGGAAGCATGAGACAAATCCAGCCAGAGGAACACATCAGCAAATAGAATGGCCATCAAACAGCTTGGAAATATATATTTTAAATAGAACATTTAACCATCATTTGCAGCAAATAAGGAATACTGAACTATCCAACATCTACAAACCCACTGATGTCCCCACAATGAGTCTGACCCCCAAGATAAAGTTTCTACAAATCCCAAACTGGCATCAATTGTGGCCAAAAACCAGGACTCCAGTTCACCCCTTCCCATAATACATAATCATTCCTATCAAGAATTTTAAAAACACAGATTCTTGACCAGACAAGAAACGTTTAATTAAACTTAGAATAATCCTAAATCATTAAGTTCCTCATACATGCAGAGACTTTTGATCTTTGAAAATGCTTTGGCTGGCTTTGCTTTTAGGAAAGGTAACTTCTTCTGTATTTTAAGTGATATTTTGCTTTTCTGTAGGTAATAACTTTCTGTCAGTCATGCTTCTAGGTCTCAGAATCTGAGGGTATCCAAAAAAATAAACCAAATCATCAGCATTATGAAGGATTTCTCCCTCTTTAATAAAGATAATACCAAACAACTCAAAGGCCTGCACGTGATGGGAGAATACTTCACTGACTGCATAAACAACTGTGTCAGTCAGGCAGCATCACTCTGCCATCTCATTTAGTTACACACAAACGGCAACTGTGAGTCAGAGCTGCTCAATTATTTTAACGTGGCTGTACCATTCATAGTCCTTCACTTCCAAGTAAATTCAGGGAGGTGTGAGGGGGTGGAAATCTGTGCGTGTGTCTTCTGTCAACTCAGAATGGTTACAAATCCTTTTCTGTGCCAGATCCACTCAGGAAAACAACTGTTATGGTCCCAAACTGCAAATCCCTCTCTCTGGTAAAATGAACTGCTGCAGTTGAGTAGTCAGGATATCCTTGATTCGTCTGGTGAACCCATGACCACCTACACACACACATGAATCCCTGGCAACAGAAGAAGATCATAACCCTACAGTGTAAGTTGAATTTATTTGCAGCCTAGCTACACAGGATCATTGATAAATTGCATAGGTTTCAAATTAAGAGAACTAAACATAGATCCCCACATGCTGGTATACACATTGCCAGTATAAGCAACAGATTTGGGAATTAATTTCACAGCTCCAGCATGGATAGCTAATGCAGTGGGAGATGCCTAGGGGTATCCAAGACACACATACAGGTTTGACAGACATGATCAAGGACCTCTAGAAGATTCCTCTCCCCTGAACCATCAGCCAGAGGCCCCAGGAGGTTCTTTAAGATATTTAAATTACCACTTATTATTTGGGCAACTGTTCAACACATTCACTCTTCAATGCACTCCACGGACTATTAGAGAGGGGTTTTGCTGATCAATCACTTGCTGTGTAGTTTAGGATGGGCTAAATTTCTCTGACTGCTAATGAGATTTCCAGCAACTACAACAGAAACATAAGCATCTAGCACATATGCACATATATATAAACTGATGCTGTAATTTAAGTGCCAATTTTGAGCTGAATCCTACACATAAAGTTATCATTGTGTCTCGATTTCTCCAACAGCAGGATAGGAATGGTGATACCTGCTCTGTCAATGCATCCAGTATTAAAGAGCACATGTAAAATAGATTTTTATGCTGTCTTTAATTTTATAAAAGTGATAATGACCAAAGACTACAAAACAGGTGAAGTCCTTACACATGTTTATTCTTTCAGTATTGAAAACAGAATTAAAACCAGGTCCTATAAGGATTCTGTACGAGAGTCACACACGCAGAGGATGCCAGGGCAGTGCTCTGACAGCTGCAGGAAACTGAAATCCCAAGCACCTCCCTCAGTTCCCAGTGGGAAGATGGAGGTGCTCAGGGGGCTGTCACAGGAATAAGACACTGAAGAAACGGATTCAATTCCTCAGAACTACCTTTGTGACCTTGGATGAAGAGCACGTAGGAACACACATTCAGAATGGCTCAGAGCTTTGTGTTTTATTTAGATTTTAAGTGTAAGCTGTGCAGGACAAGGACTCTCCATTACTATTTGTTATTTAATGGATGATGCCAGTTGGAATGGGTCTGTAATGCTCCTGCCTAAAACTGTGATTTGCAGTTATCCACGAGCTCTGTTAACAGCTTCAAAATGTATTTTAAAATCATTTCCATTTACCCTTACTCATCTCAGACTAGCAAGGGTATTTAACATGCCTGTATGTTTTCCCTGTCATTTCAGACGCTTCATCACAGCAAAATGCCCTTGAAAGGAGAGCCTGGAATACCAATGCTCACTGCTGTGAGAGAGACCAACCTTATCTCTCAACTGCAGCTCTGCACAGGACACGCAGGTGAGAGATTTAATGGCTGTGCTGAGAGAAAACAGCATTTACTGCCAAGCCAGCAAAAGCAGCCCAGTTCAAAGGAGGAAAAAAAAAGAAAAAGTGCACTGTCAAACAGCATGCAGTCAGACACTAATAATGAAACAATGAATAATAAATTTCTTACATAATTGCTGTTTTATCCTGATATTATAGGGTGGGATTTATTTTGCTGTAACACTTTAAAACAAATAGTCTCTTCTGTTAATCTCCAGATTAAACTGCAGACAAAAAAAAGGTGTTGATATTTAAAATTTGCAGTATACAAATATTACTTCTTGTCTTCATTACAGATGACACTGTTGTCTGTTTTGATAAATCCTCTGCTATTATTTTTTTATTTGTGTGCAAAAGACAGATGGAGATTACATACAATTAGACCTAAAAGTAAGGTATAAAGATTCCAATGGCTCTAAAGTGAAAAAAGAAGACTGTTAAGGAAGGGGTTTTTTTCCCCCTAGAGCATGAACATGATGATCAGGAGAAAAAAAAAAAAAAAAAGAAATCTGAGCAATTCTAAGATATTAGCGCATTTGTAATGTTTTTATAAAATGGATTTATCCTAGTTTCTCCTTACAAGACTGATTTCACAAACAGAAGAAAGAGACCACGATGGGCCATTTAAGAGCCTGTATCTTATTTGAAGACAGATCAGATTTAGTTTCCTCCTTTTCCTCTCCCTAAAACCCACACTTATTTTCCTAAACAGAACTCAAGAAACAGTCTTCCATTCACCCAGATCAGGAAAGGACCAGAACCAGTTCCATTCCTATGTTTTGAACTCTCAGTTTATTCAGTATCTCCGTATTTCTTATGAAGTGCAATACAGCTCTAAAGCAACACCAACAAAAATAAAATAATTTAAAAATTGAAGCAGAAGTAGTTCCTATAGAGGCATTTCATACATGAGGTATCAGTGTGGTTTCAGATGGTATTTAAAACAGTTCCAAACCATTTAGTTATTCTGTATGTTGGTCCACTCTCTAATAAAAGAGCTTGACATTGCATTGTCAATATCAAATTGACAGTAATTAAATAGCAAATACATTAAAGTACAAGTGAGTGACAGAAAATTGATCTTATTTCAAAGCAACTGATCTATATTTAAACAGTCAGCTTCCTTTTGAAACATGGAGCTCCAAACAACGGACTCAAATGCATGATACTCCCCAAATCAAAGCATCTTCCAGTAGCAGAACATTTCCATACAAAAATTCCAACTCATTCTACTTTTGATAGGAAAGTAGAAAAGGAAAAAAAGTTTAAGAAAGTCAAAGGCAGAAGGGGGAGAACCCAAATATTTGGTCCAACTAACCTACAGCAAGTTTAGTTGTTACTTTAGAATACAGTGTATTTGTAGGTTGTTTATTTATTTTTGTTTTGTTGTTTTGTTTTTGATTTTTTAAACTTTACTTTAAGTAATTCAGTTTTAATCAGAAGCCCATGTCAAAACTGGAAAAACCTGAAATAACTATTTCTATGAAGATCTGTGAAGTTTCTTGTTTTCTTAGAAACAAGACTTTCTCATCCTCTTCTTTTTTATTCTTTAATAGTTTCTTATAATCTTCTGGTTGCTTCACACCTATGCAAACCCAGCTTATGAACTTGTTTAGCTTTGGGAATATGCTGGTTAATTTTTTGTAGATGTCACATTAAGTGGCTACACACATTTGCAACTTAGAACTGATTTCTAAACCACACCTGCAGTTACTCCAGGTAACTAAGTCTGCCAGGAATACTCAGAGCTTAGTTTTGAAAACCAGCAGCATGCAACAGTTCACATCTGTGCTGGTATTGTTGGCCATGTTTAAGATCTTTTAGTTGCCTCCACTCCTAGCCATGCTTTAACAATCAAAGATACTTTCTCTAGAGACTAAGGGACCTGGTTTTTTGGGTTTTTTTTTTTTCAAAAATTGTATTAAAACATTCTAATTGCAAAGGTCAAAAAAAACATATAACCACTGGATCTCAGGAATTGTTAAGGAACAATTCTCTGAAGTCATAACTTCAGTTCCACAGCAACTGCCTTTGACTTGTGCATGTCCAGACACACAGATGCAGACCCCGATAATCTGATGTGAGTTGTTTTCTGTAGCCCAGTCCATCACTCTGTCCAAGACAGATTTAAACATCCAAATGAGAAGAGTCTTTAACAAAAACAGTAGTTAAAATTATCTGTTAGTACACGACGACTTTACCTGCTACTCAATTCTGCATTCCTAATGATGACCACTTGTGCCCCAGTTGATTCCACTCTGAGTTTTGCTCACGACCTTATCACAGCTGCCTTATTTCATCACCAAGCAATGCACATTTAGTTATGTTTGCATTTTTTCACAAGTAAGCTCATCAAATTATATGAGAATATTTATTGGTGATTTAACTTTAATTTCCTAATTATTTTTACAATCTGTTAACACAATTTCACGGTAATATTCTATTCCGATTACATGAATCAATTCACAGAAGTTATGGATACAACTTCAATTAAAAGCTTATCACATAGCTATAGACCACTTAATTTTCTCTTTAGTCACTTAAATTAGAACAATGCAAATAAGCTATGAGAGTGCTGGCACTGAAGTACCCAAAAATTTCAACCATTAAGAGTCAATCCAATAGCTTCAATTTTTATACAGTGCACAGTATCTCAGTTAAGGGGGAAAAAGTGTCTGATTAAGAACCTCCAGTCCTCTCCACCTTGTGACCTTTGATGTGGGGTGTTCCATACTAATGTTTACCATAAAATATGAATTTGTTTCAACACTTTCTTTTTTCTCACAGCAAGCAGAGCTTACTGGTTGTTTCAGAAAAACAGAAAAGCTGATTGTTTCCTCACTGTTGAAAAGACAAAAAAGATCTAAGTATTAATTTGCAATTTATTATGAATTTTTAAAGTAGTATCAATGCATTTTAGTTATAAACTGAGATTTTATTCATATTCATCCTTCAATTTGAGAAAGACAAGCAAAGTCCTACTTCGGTTCACTTGAGATCCCACCAACTACGTTACAATTTCCTCAGGCCACACAGATATATTTAGGCTCAGATATTACAACACATAGCAAGAGGTACCTTGGCTGTACCACCTGCTCTCTCAAAGGATCACTTGGAACTGCTTTGTTTCATTTCATGGCCCTGATTTCACCAACTTGAACAAGAAATTCATACTCCAAAATGTGTGTAACACAGGAAGGTCACAACTCTTTAAATTAGCACTTTAAAGAGCGCTAAAGAGAGTTCTAACATTGGATGATATCCATGGATAGCAACCCCTTCTCATGGCAAGGATAAGTTCTGCAGCTGATGCAGTAATTTAGCCTAGGAATGAATCTCAGAGTATCTCAAGCATTTTTGTTTTTCTGTGACACACGGAGGCAACTGAAGACAGTCACGGACCAAGAAACATTCCTTGAAGATAACCTAATTACAGCTTGAACAAAAAATAGTGTCTTATCTTTTGGACAGAGCAACTGAAAGAGTTACTATTTCCTGTTCCGTCGATGTCCTTGTAAATCTTAAAATGTAATGGCAATGTCTGGTTGCCATTTACAAAGTATTTTACATACACCACCAAGGCAGCCAAATTTCTGAAGGGACACAGGCTAGGCCATATACAGTGACCAGATTTTAAAAAGAACCAATTTCTCAATAAAACAGTTCCTGTATCAAGCTGCAGATTGTCTCAGGGCAGTCTGCTATATGTTAGACTGTACTAAGAGAAGCCCACTGAAGCCTTCAAGCCATCACTGTAGTGATGGACATAATATATAAAATTTGCACATAAAAAGCCCCTTGCTAAGCACCAGCAGACTCCCATCAGTCTGCCAAGGCTACAAGCCAAGGGAGCACAGTGGTCACTGACCAGGGACAATGTGCAGCCACAGGGGCTTAAACTGAGCCCACCTTGGCAGCAACACAAACCCACAGGGACTGAAGCCACACTCACTGATAAGGACACGTATTATGGCATCCCTGAAGACAGTCCCAACTTGCTGCCTTGTTTCTGTAAAGGTACAAAGGAAAGATGGATAGCAGACAGACAGCTTTCTATATTAACATCCACTTAGGCTTACAGTTAGCTACAAAGCTGTAAAATAAATGTTCAAAAGCTACTATATCACAGGATCATAGGAGGCACCTTTAAAGGTCATCTAGCCCAACCTCCCTGCAATGGACAATCTGTTGAATCTGACCTTGCCTATTTCCAGGGATGGGGCATTTTGAAAATACATAGATTATAAAAGCTTTTCTGGAAGACAGAGTAGTTAGTTACCAAGTACAAAATCATGCCACAGAGAATCTTCAAGGCACTGCTAGGATTTTTTAAACATCAATTTAAGTCTAGGAAAAAAATATTTAAATTTTAATGGCCTGCATCTTTGACTTTTCCTCTAATGCCTTTGAGACATTCCCCAGTTACAACTGCTGTATTTCAATTTGCTCATTAAATTCATTCGTTTATCAAGATAAACGCAAAATAATTATTTTTGCTGGATTATTTACTACTATACAAATTTCTGAAGTAAAACATTTATGCAAGCTTAATGCTCAAAACCAACAGCAGTTCCTCTGCCCCTAAAATATAGGCAAAATTACAGGTTAAGAGCAATTTTAGCAGTACTCTAGAGGAAAAGGTGATGAAAGGAATATTTTTTCAAAGCAAAATTTTAAAAGGCAGAAAAAGAACCAGAGATATCTTTTCTATTGTTTAAAAGTCATTCTTCTCAAACAGTGATTGTATAATCCACAGGACAGTTGCATGCTGCAACCAATAGAATATATATTTTTAATATGCAATAATTTTCTGTCCATAATTCTTTATATGTAATAATGATGGAGAATTCAGTTGTACAGGATTTGCTTTGTCTGGACGTGAAGTATTACTTCCTTTGGTGAATGGGAAGCCAGAGTCACTGGTATTTACAACATGAATTTGTTAAGAAACAGAACACTGCAGAACTTACATAAATAAAAGTGACCTGAAGTCCATGCAGTTTTAAATTCAAAGGAAAGAACAAACAGATCCCAGACAGAGATTTCAGTCTTCAAAATGGCAGATAACAGAGAAGCAAACCCAAGCTTCTTTCTTTCCACTATCTCAGACATCCATTTATCAATGTACAGAATCTGCTGCAATCTGGAAAGCCACTCAAAGTGGCTCAACTAGAAAAAGAGACTCCTGTGTTCTCTCTACATCCTGTTTTTGTAGAATAAAGTTTTCTAACCATTTAACCTTGTCTCTTAAATTACTTTTGAAACCTTATTATTTGAGTGCTTTCTTAGTTTAGTACATTGTTTACAAATTCTAACAAAAGCCATCTGAAAATTTCACCTCAAATCAAAAGCATAGGGTTAGGACAACCTTAAATTTCATCAATCTGGGCTTGCATCACCAACTCATAAAACCCCATGACTGGACAAACATAAATACAGCTTTCTTAAATACAGGCAGAAACGTGGTAGGCAAGCACAAGCCTGCACAAATTCAACAGATGTTTGGAAGGTGTTTTGAAAGAGATCATTGCAATCCATATACCCAAATGCTAAAATAAAGCAGCAAAAGCTTAAAGTTGGACTCTTTCTGAAGATAATCTTTAACAGATTTTTGTCTAGTATGATTTATTTCAGATAAATGAATGGGGGATCACATATAATAAATCATTTTCAACAGAAAATTGCTAATACAGAGAAGGCAGGATTAGTGCAGAACAAAGTGCAGAAGAGGAGAACACTCCCTTCAGTGCCAGCAGCGGAACTACCAATCCGTGGGAAGGCTGTGAATATCTCCTATTGAATTGTTTTATTAGCAGCAATTTAGTCTGCCATATTGATGACAACCCACGCATGACCCACGATAGCTCATGCAGCAGGTCAGCACTCACAAATCCGCAGATGGCTCAAAGTCTTCAAAGTATGAAAGATCAAGATTGGGACCAAAAGCTGACCTGGACCGACAACGTGGGCAATTAACATAATTAGCATGTGGAAAAAGCCACAGCATTCCCAGGTTTCAGCAGCAGAATACTTTCAGGTAAAGAAAGACAAGTGATTATGTCACTTCACAACACCTCAGCACAATTTAAAGAGAGAGAGAAAAGATGACGGTGGCATTGGAAGTGAATAACTCCTGTCATTGAAGAACAAGCTCCAAGGTGTCAGTGGGAATGTTAACAGGACAGGATGATTGGCACTGCTGTGGGAAAGAAAAAGACAGGAGTGATTTGAAGGATTTTTAAGTGTGGGAGGGAATAAATGCAGAGCAAAGAAGGCGATAAATTTGAAACGGAAATGTAAAACAGCGGCATGAATACGTAAGAGTGATCGTGTTGGAGAGGGGAAAAAAGAATCCTGAGCACATTCCTATCTCACACCATTTAACAACTTCCAATACATCAGAATCATGGGCACAATGATTCACAGGGAAGATGCTTAACAGCGATGCTGAATAATGAAACAGCCTGGGACAAAGTGTGGGAATTGTGGTATCCAAGTGCATGGTCAGCTCAGCTCAGAGGCTGTGCTGGTCAATACATTCTTGCAGCCTCAGAACCAGGGAAAGAACAGCTCTTGAAGTTTGCTGAGCACAGATAAACTTAGACTGATTGTCTGGGCCTGCCACCTGGAACTAGGGCAGAGGTATTTGTGATATACTCAGCATAAAAGAACAAAAAAGGCATCAGAAAAGGAACAAGCGTTTGGTTGAAGTCATTCAAGTTTTTACGTTGCCAGCAAAGCACACGTAAGTGAACATTAAACCAGGCCAACTGGATTTAAGCAGCCAGGTAAGAATTGGGAAGCTGAATCAACTCCAGCTTTTGTGCTGATGACTCAAGTCGGGAGGTAAAAAAAAAAGGAATGATCCAAGACAACTTAAAGAAGATTCCTACCAAAAGAGCCATTGAAGCACAAACAACAGTGGGTTATGTCTGTCAGTAAACTGGGAATACAGTCTCAAATCCAGATCTAACAGGAGCTTGTTATAACCTAAACTAAGAACACAGTAGAAGCTATTTTACTTCCACAGAGTTTGATTTTAATTTGGGTAAAAACTTCAACAAGTGCCAGTCAAAAAAGTGCCCCAATCTGTGTAATAAAGTCTGTGATAAAATGATTCTAAGGAGTGCTAAATCAGTATAAGCAATTGATCACTTTAAGTTAAGTGGTCTGCAATGCGAAGGAAAGCAAGAACCAGAAGTAGTTTGATACCAGCACATCAACACTCCTGAATGTACCAAAAAAAAAGTGCTTTATAGGAATGTGTTGCATGAAGTTGTGACTTTTTTATAAGATGGCTGAGAATAGCTGCAGCTGAAGGGCAAGTCTAGAGATCATTTAGTCCAACACCCTGCTCTGTGCAGGGTCAAATCAGAGCAAGCTGCTCAGGGTCATGCCCAGTCAGGATTCAAATATTTCCAAAGACAGAGTCCACAGTCTGTCTAGGCAAACTGTGCTAACACTTAACCACCTTACCATAAAAAAAGGTTTTATTGTAAATGCTTTTTAATGTTTAAATTAATTTTCCTCTTTTTTTCAGTTTGTGAGCAGTATATTTCTTTTCACTGAACACTACTGAGAAGAGTCTGGATTCAGCTCCTTCACTCTTCTACAGGAGCTGTTTATACATAGCACTGGCCATAGCAGCAACCCCAGGGGAGCACCACCAATGTCTGACCTTCAATGGGACTTTGTGCTGATCTCGACCCTTTTACCTCATCAGCTGAGCCACTTTTCAGTCCTCCTCACTGCCTACTCATTCAGTGGTTTGTTCATGAGGATGGTACGGGAGACAGCGCCAAGAGACCTAAAATCAGGATAAAGAGTACCTACTGCTCTGCCCTCATCCATTGAGGTCATCACTTCATCAGGTGTTTCATCAGGCATAACTTTCCACATATTTAACATTTCACACTATAATTTAAGGAATTAACCAAACCCTACATTTAACATTTTTCCCCTCTCCCATTATTTGCCTTTCTGTTCCCTCTGCTCTTTATTCTCTCTCTCCACATCTGAAATTCAGCTAAGCACATCCTAGCACAACACATTTGCAGATGGCTGTTCAGTAGCTTCACAACACAGACATGTAAAGATCAGAATACAATCCATGGTAATGTGGTATCACAATGTGGTATCATTATCAAAAATGTATTTTTCTTTTAAAATTGTCAAGAGAGTTTACATGACTCAGGCTCATGCTATATATGGCCCCAGGAACAAAAGTCTCCATAAGCAGGTAGGAAAAATCTCAACTACCATACATTTCACATACACCACAGTATTTTATAAATGCAACTATATTTGCATTTAGTTCAGACCAGGATTGTGCTTTTGAAGCAAACCTCCTGACAACCCTCACCTATCACACTTTGTTCCACACCAGTGCTCAGGCTGAGTGTGCAAATTGGATTTCTTGGAATAAAATTGAAGTGGAAGAGGCATTCCAGGCATGCTCAGTCCAGAGAACACAAACTAGGTTAAAACATAGTCTGAAATACCACATCCACACACAAATAAAACAGAGCCACTCTAACAAAATCTCAGTCCAGAGACAGCTTCCTTTAGCAGAGGTTGTCAGAAATTAAGAATTTCAGCACAGGGTATTTAGCCATTTTGTGGAAAGAAAATAAATTTAATCAATGCAAGAAAGATAAGGTTGGTGTCAGAATGCTGATCTAATTTCCATTTCTTCCCAGTCATGCAGGAAGGAACACTAAGTATGAGAATTTCTGATTTGTAGTAGCAACAGTGCACAGAAGGGCCAGGAATATGTCCAAATAAAAGTAGGATTTTAAGAGGCCTGCAACCACCCCCACTCCATCTATGGCAGGTTATACACAAGGAAACTCTACATTTGCCAATCAGACAAGAAAAAGGCTGACACCAGACTCAGTGAATCAGTTTTCTTCCGATGTCAGTCTTCACATGGAAGGATTAAAAGCTTTATAAAACCCTAAGAGAAGCACAGGACAAAGAAATGACTGACTTTGCCGAATGACCTTCAAAAGTCAAAGAACAACAGAACAGACATTCTAAACCTACATTACTTTCCAGGATACTCCAATAAACTGTCATGTAAACATATGCCTCACAGGCCAGCAGAATAATCTACCTTGGAAGAGACATCTGGAGGTCATCTGGAGCAACCTCCCACTCAAGGGACAGAGAGCTTCAAGGTCAAATCAGATTGCTCAGTGCCCTGGTCAGTCAACTTTCAAGAAAATCTTCCAAGGATGGAGGCTCCTCGGCCCCTTTTAGCAGCTTGAGTCAATGCCTGTGAAAATTGTTTTTTCCTTGTAAGTTTTGAGGTGGGAAAGTCTGACTGGGTTTATTTGCTGCCTTCTCTCCTTTCATGAGGCACGTGCAAGAAAAGTCTGACTGTCTCTCCTCTACACTCACTCGGTGGTAGAGGAGAGTTGGCTCACTCCAGAGTCTTATTCTTCTCCTTTAGGCTGAACAGACCCAGCCCCACACATGGACTGTCCTCATTATATGCCCCTCTTCAGAGCCCCTGTCTAGCTTGTCTACATCTCTTTTGTGTACAGAAGCCCAAAACAGGACATGCTATCCCAGATGTTGTTTCACCAGTAAATAAAATAAATCATCTCCTTCAGCTGCTGGCTCTGCTCCTGCTGACATAGCACACGATGCAGTTACCTGTGTCTGAAGACTGGAATCTGAACATGTGAAAATACAGAAGCCTCGCAGTGAGAAAATAGAAATGAAACACAGCTGGAAGCAAATTCACCCCTGTCTGCTGCATCCTCAGAGACAGAAGGGCTACTCTGTGGGGGGCCTTCCATCCAGCAATCAAGTGGCTTCCTGGCCTGCAGGAAACTCAAGGTGTTCTCTGATGCCCTGGGAAGTCCCTTTCCAGTGTCTCTGCAGCTTGTGCTTCTGTCTTACTGAAACTCTATTGCACTGCAGGTTTCTTCTCTTCACCTTTCTCCTCTCCTGCTACTTCCTGCTCTGGAAGCCTGCTTTTCCCAGGGCTCAGCTGCTTCCAAGGAAGAAACATTTCTTTGGCTGTTCAGCAGCTCAGGTTTCAGGATCCAATAGCTCATAGAAGGCAAACTGAGCTATGTAAATCACTCTAAGACATTAAAAAAACCAAAAAAAAAAAAACCCAAAAAAACAAAACCAAACCACAGACACAAGAAATAATACAGTAATACTAAGCATTCAAGCATTATGCAAATATCACCTGTTTCTTAAGCACTTTAAAAGAGCTTTGACTAAGACCAACTTATCTAAATCCTGCTAATATTATGCTATTTTTTTCTACACATAGCAAAAACATTTTTTGTTATTACCTTAGAGCAGGAAGTTCATAATTAAATGTTCTGGCTTAGGATTCATTGAAAAGTCCAAGTTGCATAAATGACATGATATCACCAAGATTACTTAAGGTATTAGAGGGGCATGAGTCATATCTTTCTAAAAAGACTGTTCCTGGCATCTCTAGTGTTATATTATTCATTTTGGTTGTGTTTACTCCTCTAGGGTCTAGGACATTGTATTAGGTGCTGTACTAACAAGTATCACAGTCCTAACACACTTATGATAATCAGTAGCCACATCAAAGAGATCAGTCCTTCTACTTGCAAGACTTGAAATTTATACTTTTTTTCCCCTTATATTTTATGCATTTAAAACTACTGGTGTATTCAAACATTTCAGGAAGCATTCTCTTCAGTCCATTCATTAACACCTTTTCACATTAAATAGTGATTGTACCCATTAGGCACCAATTAGCTCTGCTAAGTATTTCCGTGCATATCTGCAGGACATTCCACCTCCCCCATAGAGATAAGAATACCAAAGGCTTCTCTCCTCCCCTTAGCAGTCAAGTGGAGAAGGCACAAATGACATATTCTTAAATTAGAAGATTCAAAGTTAAAACGAGAGCTTTTTATCAAGTTATTTTTACCAAAAACAGTCTCCTTAGCAAGGCTGTGCTATGAAAAGCACAAGTACTCAATCATCTCATTTCGCTCAAAAAACTCTGTAAATGTATTTAAATAATTTGCTACTACATATTTTAGCTGATCCCATTCATCTAAACCAGGATGAAGCTTTATTCATCTTATGCATTACCTTCCTTTCAAATAATCCTATATACTTCAATAGGGCTTTGCCAAATAAGACAATAAATATGCATAAACATGGATCAGATTTTAATCATCTTAATGCAACAATAGTCCTTTACCAAAAAGAAAAAAACAATGATGAGGGGCTCCCTGTAACAGCCAGGCTGAAGTCCCTTAAATCACTCCTGGGATACATTTGCTCTGTACCAGTGCCTGACAAGAGGCTGTATTCAGGTGATCTCCCAGGTAAGAAGCAACAGGATGAGTGAAAATGGCCTCAAGTTGCTCCAGAAAATATTTGGATTGGATATCAGTAAACATTTCTTCACTGAAAGGGTTGCCAGGCATTGGAACAGCTGCCCAGGGAATTGGTGGAATCACCCTCCCTGGAAGTGCTCAAAAGAAAGGTGGATGTGGCATTTGGGGACGTGGATTAGTGGTGCCTGTGGCAGTGCTGGGTTAATGGTTGGACTCCGTGATTTCAGAGGTCTTTCCCAACCTCAATGACTCTGTGATTCTGTTTATCCCAACAGCTGCAGTAGGTGGAATGTAATGGAGTCCTGGTCAGGAGAGAAAGACAAACCTGTACAGAATTTGGGTCCCAAGTCCTAAATATACCAATAATCATTTGGTTATGCTTCCTCTCCACAGCATGGAGAGCAAAGCTGTTCAATGACTGGGGATTAGCTGGAATCTCCCATTATAGTGATGGAGCCCTTGCCAGAATAAGATTTGATTCACAGCAGCCCATGACAATGGTATTACATGTGTCATATTTATTAGGATTGAATTCCTTCACAGTAGACACTCACCAACATTCAGTTGAGTGATTCAAAGCAATAAATCTATTTAGGTGTTAAAGAAAGCCATGACAAGCAAGACAAAAGAGAAGTTCCCTTTAAAACCCATACAATCAGTGAGCTCTAAATTACTCTAGGGTCTAGCTAAGTTGGTTTTGGCCCTTCTCTCAGTTTTGTTACTAAATCAGGTGTAGTCACCTATTTATACCACTTTACCTGGTAGTGCTGCTGGCATGGTCAGAAAGGACAACAGAACCTATTTTACCAGGTTTCCAAGCAAGCACAACACAGAAATTATTTCAATCTGACTTCCTAGCTATATATAGGATATCACAAATGGAATAAACACACGAAATGAGTAAAGACTTCAAAAATGTTGAAGATAAAATGCTAGAAGCTGAGTTCAGGTGCCGAGCCACAATACACTTCAGCAATTAAGATCTAGGTCCACCATCAGCAAAAACACTGCAAAAGAAATCTGATAGTAATAATAATAATCCATCTGTAAAACTATTTTGTAGGGCTGAAATGAAACTGAAACACATTTAAGGTGAATACTGTGGTTTAAACTCCACAAAACTAGCAAGGGTTAAGAAATGCATTTTGTATTTAATATCCCAGTGGTGGGGAATTTAAAACTACATTCCTTAACATGTATTATCTTTCCCTTTTCCAACAGCAAGCGCTGTGTGGTGCAGGGACAAGTCAGCAGATGGCACCCACGAACCAAAGCACACATACTCTGATGGCCTTTGGCTCACACACAGTGGGCTGGGTTATTCACAAAAACCTGGGATTTCTTTCTGTACCAGCCAGGATTTTCCCTTACATCGTGTAAATGGTCTAAGTGTCTATAAATCAAGTTTACCTTCACTACCAAGGTGACTTGCTGCACAACCATCAGGTGCAAGGAGACATCAGAAAGAAGCGGAACAATGCTTTTCACTTTCATAATTTTAACCTCAAACTTCTCAATATCAGTGTTTTATCTCAGTTTCCATCAGTTTCTGTGAAAGAATGCCAGTTGCAAATATTCCCTTTCACCTTGCCAAACATGCACCTAAGATACAACCTCAAAAAAACAAACAAACAAACAACACCAAAAAACCCCAAAATCAACATACAGGTGGCAACTTAGGTCAAAAACCAAAAGACATTATAAAGAACCTAAAATTCTTTTAAAAACCAGTATCACAATACTGACACAACTAATGGTTTTTAGGTCTGGGGTTAACAGCAGTCCTTATGCTACAAGAATGCGGATAAAGGATAGCTGAAGGTCCCTCAATAACAAAATAAGGTAGGGAGGGCATTAACTGCTAATGCAGAAGAAAAAGCAAGACAGGTACCAAATATTTCAAGGAGATTGGACTACCCAGAAACTCTATACTGTATATCTGCAGTACATAAGCCACCTAAAATGCTAAAAATGTCACTGTCTTCACATGACTTTCACCTTATAAAGGATTTTCTGAAAATGCAGTGCCTGTTATTGTTCATGTTCAGACTCCATCATCCCTTCCGCCCTTTAGCTATACCACTAAAGAGTAGCTGGTTTTTTATACAAAATTAATTCTCATACCAAGTGCAGATCTGTGCAATACTTTTTCCTCCTGTTAAAGAAAGAACAGGCTGGAAAAATACAGGGTAGTGCTGGGAATGGAAGACATGGAAAAATCTCATCTTCACTCAAGCTACTGATAAGGCATAAATCCATCTCTTTCTGTTTCAAGACTGACAAGTATCAGATAAGGATTTAATTCTTAGACCTTAAGTAAACACATGGAATACAGACACGTAGCTTGGACCTGCTATTTTAAGCAGTTGCTTTCGTTGTCGCCACATGGCGTCAATCGCATCATACATTTTAGATTAACAGAAAGACTGTGATGCAGCAGGGTTCTGAATAGATAATCAGAACTCTGCTTCAGTATGTGACAGCTCCACCAAAAAAAAAAATCTCAAAATCTAAATACATGCACAGGACAAACTGCATCTGGTATATGTAGGTCACAAACCAGCAGGGAGTGGGAAAAACTTCCTTTCAGAACTCTAAGAGCGATAGATTAAGACAATAAAACAATCTCTTTGGGAAATACTTATTAAAAGGTGTAAGCTTTTTTATTTAAATCATTTGAAACTAGGATATTAAAAAAAGGGAAGACTGATTATCTTCCTAATAAACACTCCTGTACCACTTGTGCTGTGTATTTTTCCCTCTTAACTGTGAGGCAAACAGGAGCAACCACAGGAGCAGCTGCATCACAGAGCATACAGCAGGTAGAATACACACCTTATAAAGAAATACCTGAAAGGAAGATTTGCAGTTAAAGATGCAAAAGATAAAGGGATTTCCAGAAGGACACAGGAAGGAAGGATAACCTAACAGCATTCTGTGATGTATTTCCACAGCTCCTGTTAACAGCAGCAGACTTCAAAGGAATTTCCAAGTGTCTGTGACCAGATCCCTCAAGTCACACAGTTTGAAGCAGCCCTGCACATTTATTCAGAGGAACAGGACCACCAGTATGTAAGAACTGAATGGTTCCAGAAGTTGCTCATTTAAGCATCTAATATTATATATCCTGAATTGTGTTTCTGCATGTTAAAGACATGTTGCTGGGAGAAGCTTTGCAAAGGCAAAAAAGTGAAAGCAACCAGGGCCAACTTATTGATATACATTAAAAATGTTTGATATCACACAGAAGGCAGCCTCTGGGCTGTGTCAGTGCTCTCAGTCTGTACATGACCCTGTCCTAGGAACTTAAAGAAAATCAAGTGAAAATAACTCCAGTCCCCAAACTGGCGGATAGCTGATTTAGATGGCCCTGTGGTTTGATGCAACACAACCTCAGCTGTGTGAAATAGCCATGCCCTGCTCTTCAAGACTGCTGGTATTTCAGCCTGAGTGAATTGACTTTGCTTTCAGTCACAGATATCACAAAATCCAACTGTTTAACAAAAACAAAACAAAACAAAAAGCTTTCAAGAAGAAATAGAAAAAAAAAAATCAGCATCCAAAAGAGTAATGAAGAATAAAAACAGAAGAGACATGTATTTCTTGACTTTATCGTGGCTTTTTTAAATCAGCTCATGGTACACATCACTCTAATATCGATGCCTTAACACATGGGATATCTCCCCTCCATTCAGGGCTGGTACCTCATTTCCTCAGCATCTTCTGAAGTTTGCAGATGCTCGACCCTTGTAAGCCAGCCACACGCTGGAAACACAGGGATGAAACCATCAGATTTCCCCCCAGTACTGGTTCCAGTAATATGAACTGGAAAATTTCTGTATTCTGCAGTCTTACCTTGTCTTTATGCTTTTTCAACTCACCACAAGGCCATATAAAGCCAACACACACAGACTTGAGTCCACCCTGCTGCAGTGCAAGAGTTGCTTTCATTACTCTCTTGCCAGAGATACTGTATTTTTTTTTCCTATTTTACTGTCATCTTAATTTCCAGATCATTAGTTCCTATCACATGGAAGGCATCTCTTATCCCTCTGAGACAAACATATTACATCTACCACATCTGCAATGCCTCTGCTTCTGGATTAAGTTTCAAAACCCAGTACAAAAGTTATGTAACTTAAGCAGGGTAGAGTGTCCAGAAAATACAATTGAATTAGAAGGAAATAACCTGAAAGTAATCACATTAAACCAAGACAATTAAAAAAAGTACATTCACACACACTACACTGGAAACTGAGAACTCAAACAAAATCCTCACTGGTGGAATGGTATCAGCAGATCTTGTTGCCTCAGGATTGGATCTGAGAAAAAAACCACGGAGAAATTTTTTAACTACTGCAGCAAATGCTAAAATTTCCATCAGCTGGAAAAGGAAGTCATCTGGCACAGAAGAAAATACGTTTTCAAACGCACAGAAGTAATTGATAATTCATATCACCTTGATTCAACTATGAACTCACCTTTATGCTCAAATCTGTTGCAGATTCTATCTTAATTAATGCCACAATATTAAAGCTGCCATCTCTCCCTTCTCTACCCTGTATTTTCTCACACCACCTCCCCATAGCCCTCGTTTTCTAAGACAATATTCTTTTTCAAGAAGTATTTTCTACCCACCTCGATTAACCATTAGTTTATTAATTGCATTTAACTCTTGCACAGTGTTAACATTTATTTTGTTTGAAATATTTGAGAAATTCCCCTAAATAGGTGGTAATTAGAGTTGTAAATTTACTGTTTTGAATGTGATTAAACTATAAGGTTGTTTCTGTAAATGCAGTGTCTTTATGCACTGCTAACGAAGGCTGACCTTCATTTAGCAGCCTTTTCCTTGGGCCAGAAAACTGATATCAGAACTTGTGGTTGGATTAGGACCTCTGATGCTATTAAAATAAAGAACAGCTGCTGCCCTAACCACATTAGAATGGCTTTACTGCACTTTTTGATTACTATCAGCTAGAAAAACAGGATTTTTGTTGACTTCAGAGTGACAGTTTGCTGGAGGGAGAAGGGCAAAACTGTGTTTGATTATTAGCAGATATTTGCTGATAAGAACTACTTAGTGGAACAAACCAAAGACTTTTCTATAAATTACATAAAGACAGCTTTTCCCTTTGGGAGCTGTAGCTCTTGCTTGTGTCAGCAGATACCAGAAGGGTTGACTTCTTCCTTTAATATGCAACGTCCCAGCATGAGTTTCAATGAGACCCAAGGAAGTTCCTGCAGAGTTCATGGCTGTTCTTTATTTCAAGTGTGACCTGCTATCTTATCATCTTTGCTTTCATTGCTTTATAAAAACATGCCATGCCTTAGATTGCCAGACAAGAAAAAAAGCTTAAAAAAAACCAAATAGGAGTCACACTGGTAAATAGCAAGTATCACCAATTACAACAAATCTTATCATCCCAGAAAACAATATATCCTGCTATCATCCTGGAGAAGAAAGGCTCAATATTCCATGTACATGCAGTCAAACTCCAGTATTTTCAAGAAGCAAAATCAGAAGGAAAACTCTACCAACACCAAAACTCTGTCAACAGAAGTCCCATTCCAGCTAACCCTGTTGGAGTTCAGAGGAAAGCCACACCAGCCTCAGTGTTCCAGGCCAGATCCAACTTCCCCAAAGATCAAAAGGCATTTGAGTCCAGGAATTTAGTTCAGTCTGTTACAGGAGACAGACAACTGCCAAGTGGAATCGTAACCTAAATTTGTACAGTGTTTAGGGATATTTAAATCAGACCTATCCACAGTTTATCCTACAGTGGTCATTGTGCTGGAGAAAGGAGTAACTAAGAGGATGATTTTTTACTGACTTACACACAAGACCTTGCAATTCCCTATGGCTCCCAGAGCCTGTTCACTCATGTCACAACAGAAGGTCCCCATAAACCTTGGCATGGATTTACTAACACTTTTGTTAACACGTCTCATTATCCAAAAGTCTGTATTTTAGTACAACTGGTAAGAAAATTATATTCCTTTAAAAAAAAATGGAAATACCCTGAATGGTCCTTTCCCAGGAAAGATTTCCCACCCATCCTGGTTTGAGATAACACATTCCCTCTAGACTACAGAGTAAAACACAGTCACAGAAAGCCAACACCAGAAGAATTTTTCCATAGTTGCTCTTAAGGAAAAAAAGTATGTTTCCAAATTTAAAAAGCAGACAGTAACTGCTGTCTTGTGTGTTCTGGAAAGAACATTAATCAGGTTATTTTTGTAATTTACAAACAACTAGTATAGCTAAATGCTTTGAAGCATTACTCCAGATTTCAGCTGCAAGGAATACAGGCCTACCTTTAACCCAGTTGGTCTTTTGCCAGGCATGTTCTCCCATTGAAACAGGGGCATTTGTGCTACCAAGAACACTGTGCATGGATGGGAAAATAACCTCAAGTATTGCAACAATTATTAGACAGCATCCACATGACAGACAGTGGCCTTTCAGACCCAGAAATACTTGTTACTAACTTTTTCGTTGGTTGAGGAGTTTTTTGTTTAAAAAGAAAACAACACCAGCACCACCACAAAAACACCAAACCACCTTTTCAGAGCAGGACAGAACATTGATGCAATTGAGGAATATTCAGAGCTGGCTAATTCCTGCATGCCAACAGCATAATCTACAGAACAACCCAAGAGAAGACGGAAGGAATGCCTAAACTAGACTGACAACTCCTTACAGCTCCTTTGGAAATTCTGCAGATCACCTCAGAGGAGATTACCATCAGACCCTATATACATACATAAATACAAGTTGTCTTGTTAAGAGCTACAAGAGCAGCCTTAAATCATCTCCTTATAAATATGCATCGATATTCTGAATATGCAAAAAACAGCAATCAAAATTAACTCATTTTCTGCCTCCGAACCAGAATGAATACTCAACAGATCCCAAATGTCAATGAAGGTGAACTTCTCTACTGCCCCTTCTCCAGTAAAACCTCAGCTCCTTATGGTTACTGTGGCTTGAGACCTGTGGAGTTCCAGACACTGAGATCTTTGTGGATTTTACTGCCAGTCACCTTTAGACAGTTCACATGCTACAGTACATCCAACTTCATGAAGTTACCGCTTTTCTTACCAGAGCTCCCAAACAGAACTCACACCTGACCTGTGAGCAAAGTATAGGAACAGCAGCTACAGGGAGGAGCTGTGACACCACACCCCATTCCATGTGCCAGCACCGAGCTGGGCAACAAGGTCCAGCAGCTACACCATGGGGTGAGAAAGAGAGGTTTATGAATAACAAATACAAAATCATAGAATAGTTGGGGTTGGAAGGGATCTAAAGACAATCTAGTTCCAATCCCTGTCATTGGCAGGGACACATTCCACTATCCCAAGTTGCTTCAAGCTCCAACCAAGCTGGCCTTAAACACTTCCAAGGATAGGGCATTCACATCTTCTCTGGGCAACCTGTGCCAGGGCCTCACCACCCTCACAGTAAAGAATTTCTTCTTAATATCTAATGTCAACCTACCCTCCTTTGGTCTAAGGCCATTTTTAGGCCAAATATCAGCAGCTTTTTCCAGTTGTAGAGAGAACTTCTATAATGAGGCTGAAAAAATCAAGCTTACCACTCCAGCAGTCAGATGGAATATCAGATGCAGAGCAAGGAAGATCATAGGTGTTTTTAGACAAAACACTGTGGTGCTCAGAGATGGTTCATAGGAAAAGTATTTGAAGTTAGTTGCAGAAAAAAATGCAATGACAAAGAACTTTAGATTGCATATTTCTTAAAGCAAGAACAGCCTCCTAAAGCTTTATTTTAGCACTTCCATGATCACACAAAAAAAGCAGTGCTTGGCTGTCTGCAAACAGCACCCAGGGAAAACTGCAAAATAGGATTCCCAGGGGGCAGCTGTGATTCATGAAGGACACTGCTCCTGCAGCCTCTCTTTGTGAGATCTCTATATTTTCATTTTATTAGATGCAGAGACAGATTGTAGTAAAGAAACACTTCCATTTACACAGAATGCCTGAGAGTAACGCTGATCCCATTTATAAAGCAGAACAAAGCAAAGTAGGTAGATTCCACAGCAGGAGGCAGAGTCTGCTTCAAGTGGCAGCTTCTGATAATGTTATCATATCAACCACCACCAACCCTAAAAGGTAGAAAAACTGAAAGTAAAACAAAGCAACAGCAAGTGTACCAGGAAGGCAGAGTGAAGCCTGCATTCCTTTCCAGCCTTGGAGCCTGACTTCATCTTTGCTAGGGTGACCTTCCATTGGGTCCAGGCTTGAATACTAATATTAGACTAAAAAAGAAGTGTGCCACCTTCTAAATATAATGATGACTCAACACCTAGAGGCTTCAGTGATGTAATATGAACAAAGAGATTCTGACTTCACAATCTAGATGCTTAAAACTCAAGTCAAAAGGAACAGATCTTCCTTCCCCTGCAGAAACAAAGCCTGCCTAGAGCCTCCCAGAGCATCATCTTGAATTGCCTGTAGGAAAAGGGAACCGAAAAAACATTTTACACATGATAGCAGACACACTGACTCCACTTTGTTTAAAAGGAGCACTGAAGAGACACATTTCAATTATCTGCTTCAGTCAAAGCATCAGGAGAAAGTTTCAGTTCCAGAATTAACATATAAAAGTTAAAGACAACACAGCAGACCAGTGAGCAGTCCGGTGTCTTTCACTGAACCTTAAAAATAAAAATAGCAGCATGAAAATGGGCTTTGTTGAGAAATCTGAATGCAAGTGCAAAGGGAAAAAAGCCTTTACAAGTAAGGCTACAAAGAGCTCTTAAAACATCACCCTTGGACAAATATTTCAGACTCCTCTCTACCTGAGGGAATCTTAAATATTTTTCAGGATCTAAGTTCAATAATACATCTTAAAAAAAAGTCAGAGAAAGTTTAACAGAGGCTTCTGCAGTAAGAGCAAGCAATCATCCAATATATGTAAATAAAGCTGTAATGTGAAAGAATCTCTCATGAAAATAGTAATTGTTTTCACAGTAAAGTCCTTCTATTAAAATAGGATTATCTTTTCCATTGGCTTGATAGTTTGACTTTTCTCCTTCCTGCCCCACCCCATCTCCATTAAGCTCACAGTTTAAAAAATGCATTTTTAATCACCTTAATTCCCCAGCCTTGCATTCCCACACTGGCCCTCTGCATCAGAATTAGTATACACTTCAACAGATGTTCTCAGAATCACAGACTGGAGGAGGTTGGAAAGGACCTCTGGAGGTCATCTTTTCCAACCCACTCCTGGCTCAAGCAGGGCCAGCTGGAGCTCATCTACCCAGGACCATGTCCAAACATCTTTGGAGTATCTCCATGGAGAGAGAGACTGCACCACCTCCCTGGGCACTCTGTGGTATCACTGCCAGAGTAAAAAAGCATTTCCTGATGTTCAGAGGGAACCTCCAGTGTTTCAGCTTATGCTGGTGGCCTCTGCTCTTGGCACTTGGCACCACTGGAAAGAGTCTGGATCAGCCCTGTTTGCACACTGTCTTTAGGAGTTCACACACTGCTTAGACCCAGCTGAGCCTTCTCCAGCTCAACAGGCACAGCTCCCTTGGCCTTTCTTCAGAGTAGACAGGCTCCCATCCCTTCATCTCTGTGACCTCCCTCCAGTATATCTATGTCTTCCTCATGCTGGAAATTCCAGAACTGGAAACATTTGATCAGTATTTTCTCATGCAGAAATAATAACAGTATCTCACATTGGTTTAGATTACATTGGCAAGAAAAAGTACTTGGTGGACTTTGGCTATCACTGCCTAGGCAGCTTCACCATAACTAAAATGCTCAGAAACTGATGAATCATTCTTCATCTGAAATAAAACCATCAAGTTTAATCGGTGCTCCTTCCAATTTGAGCAAAAAGAATGGTAAAAAAATGAGCATGCTGCTTCTAAAACGCTTGAGGAAACACATCCTTCCCTCATGAAAACATATTCTAATAATGACAGCTTTGTGTAAGCATCTCCTGAGGCACTACAGCATCTGAAGAAACCATCCTAAGAGACAAAGATGCTTCACTTTGACAGTGTGTTTACCAGTCCCAGCCTGAAGGAAGTTCCAGTCACAGAACAGAAAGGCTGGTTTTACAAAACAGTGATACATGCATAACAAAAGCACAACAAAAGGGTTACTAGACAGAGTTTAAGGGCTATGGGTAGCAATTAACTACTGAAACACTCGAATATCCACCTGCAGGAGTTACCAGAGTCATGGCCTTTGGCTCACCAACACAGTTGCTTTATCAGGAAAGCTAAAAGGAGCAGCATCTCCCATTGAGTCACACTACCAGCCAAAAGTAAGTGTCAATTTTGCCATATCTTGCTCATACATAAATAGTCCAATTAATGCAGCAAAACCCAGAGTTAAGGAGTCATATTTTTAGCTTCTTTACAATAAGACTTCCATGACTCAATCAAGTCAGTGGTGTACATCCCAAAACATTAAATTAATCTGCTCCTACCATTAACAGCTTTGTGCCAAAACAAATGATCAGAACAGAAGACAGTGACAGGGACACAACCGAATGTGATCCCAGCTTTGCAACAGATTATCCTGTTGGATAATCTCCTCACCTTTCCTGGATTTTAGGAACGAAAAGACTCTGTATTTTGAGTACACTGTAAAGAAGGTATAATTTCATTTTCCATAGGAAGGTGCAGGCTGTCCATGATGGGAGTGGAGATAAGCAAAGCCACCTCCCCTCAGCTGTAGCAAGCTGCGATCACATCCTGCACAAATCCGTAAATGCCCATATTATTGACCCAGTTATCTGGGGCATTCTCCTGATCCAAGCACACATTTCTTTCCAAGAACACAGCCTGGAAGGTAGGGAAATGTTTTTTGACCAGATGCTCTGTTACTGAAACAAGATCAGTTGTGGGTAGCACTAATCTATACTCTCCTTTTCTTCAGTGTTTCAGGGCAGTCAGCTCCAAGCAGCTTCCTTGAAGCCTGATGGCAAACTCATCTTCAGATCCCAGAGTCCACAACTCTTCAGGCTCAGGATGGTGAGACCTTCGAGTGCCAGCCAGGAGAAAACCCAAGCCTGTGTCTTTCCTTGCAAAGGACATGGCCTTCAGCTGCCAGAATTACTCACCTTCAGAGAATGAAAATCCAAACTCAGGCTCCCTGCAGGTGCCATCATTGCTTTTGACAGGGGACAGAATCCCTTCTAAGAGGGATTGTAGACACACAACAGTGGTGAAAGGGTATTTCTGACACAGGACTCAGAACAAACCAAATCAGCTTATCCCCAGCACAGGTGTACGTGCTGCCAGTAGCTGCTGCAAGTCCACATTCCAGCACAGTCTGGAATTTACTCTGTATCTGATATAAAGGAGTTAAATGCCTCCATATTAAAACCCGTCTTTAGTGAGTGTATTGCTTAGTGTTAGGAGTTTGAACTTGACATTTCAGCCCCTTAGACACTTCAGATAATGTAACTTTAGAACTGACAGAGTAAATTCTTTACATTAAGGCTGTTCCATGCTAAAGCCACGCAGAACTTTCCATAGCAAATCAAACCAGCAATTTACAATGAGGGCTTTCTCTGGCTTCCTTTACTAGCTAACTCATAACTTCCAATCATACCTTCACTTTCCTCCTAAAAGTGCAGATCAAGAGTAAAAGTGAAAAATACATTACAAAAAGCTTTACTTTCTGTAGAATGAACACCACAATGAAACAATTTTAGACATAACCATTACTGTAGTACATACTTTTTAGAATTTTAGTGTCTCATTACATATACTTTGGATCAATATATAATTGAAGATATGATTGTTGGCACCATTTATAAATAGAGATCATGTGAGATTTTAAAATTTAGCTCCACAACTTGACAACATTTTATTTTGAATTCATGTGTGCTCTTATCTTGCAGCAACAGATATTAATAGAAAGGATTATGGGTATTAATCAACTGGGAACACAAGTACATGTTCTACAGGAATAATAAAAACCATAATCAACTCCCCAGGTTCTTGGATTTAATGAGAAATCTGAAGGTAATCCCACCTCATTAAATAGAGACTTACAGGAGTAACCACTTACCTGCACACAGAGCTGTCCAACCCCCAGCATGGCCAGGGCGTTTACAGACCTGCATGTGGCACAGAACATCCACCTCCACAACCCAGCTGCTATTCTTAAGACACATCCTTAAGTCCTGCAAGTCTTAGGGGATTCCTATCCCACATACTTACATAATCACCCACTCCATTTTCTAACTAAGCCATCAGCTAAATACCAGAATACAGCTCTCAAAAGGGAAAGCTCAGGAGCAAGTGGGGATAGAATCTCTGCAGGGTGAAGAGAGAGATTCTCTGTTTCCAGGTGGGCTTCTGTTTTCTTCCTTTAAAACTGGACTTTCAGACCCCTTCAACTTTTGTCAAGTGCATTACCAGATGGTGAGAAAATTCTGGAAAATGGCAGAATGTAAATGCAAGATGCTTATTAGCAAAAGGCCTATTCAACAAAATAGGGCACTGTTTTTCAGAGTTTCAATTTAGAGTGTAGAATTTGTAATATATAAATGCCCATGTTAAAGCTCATAGCACTAGTCTATATTACACAAACATACACAAGACATTATTACAGAAGACAAAAATGGCTAAAAACTAAACCCAAATAACTCCACTTGTGTGCCTCACCAGACATCACTTTCAGTACCTTTAACAGGAAGCCTGTATCCTTAGAAGTCTTGTTTCATTCCTCTTTCATCTGGTAATCCCCTCACTAAAAAGTATTTGTCCATTCTGGCCAGCTCTGGTCCCAGCCATTTTGTAGTTTTATCTGGATACCTCAGATGGTTTCAGGCAAAACCCGCTGTATCACTGCCAGCTTGTTTCTGAATTGAAAATTCTGAACAGGACACTCAAGTAGCTCCAGATGTGCCTATAACAATTAGCTCAGAATCATTCCATCAGACAATAAAGCCCCAAGCTATCAGTTTTATATTCCTGAAATCTCAGTCAGAAAGAATACTAGACTAAGAAACAGGAACTGAATGCTTCCTGCAAGAGTTGATTTGTTGTTATTATTATTATATTATCTTAAGACCATGTTGTTCTCAACATAGTTTTAGATTAATTGCAGAGTTCAAAATATTTTCATGAAGTTTCTCATGTCTTTTTATCTAGAAAATCTGAAGTGAATGATAGTGAGAACACAGTATTACAGATAATTTAAAACACACCAGACCTTATCTTTCTTCTCTGCAAGTACATGAAAGAAGGCTGGAGTGAGGCAGGTGGTGGTCTCTTATTCAAATTAGCAATCAGTAAGACATAAGGAAAAGGTCTCTAGGCATGCCAGGAGCAGCTTAGCTTGGATATTAGGAAAAAAATATCCACCAAAAGGGTCGTCAAGCATTGGAACAGGCTGCCCAGAGAAGGGGTTGAGTCACCAGCCCTGGAGGGGTTTGAAAGATATGGTATTTGACACCTGGGGACACAGTTTAGTAGTGGACTTGGCAGTGCTGGGCTAATGGTTGGACTCAATCTTAAAGGTCTTTTCCAAACTAAGGATTGTCTAATTCTGTGAAAAAATACAGAAAGGCAGCCTCCCATCTCAGTGATTTGTGATCAGCAAGCAGGAGCAGCCATCACGTTTGACTTTGCCATTCCCACCATCCCTGCACCAAGGTTGCCATGAAGACACAGACCTCCATTTCAGTATTCTGCAAATCTCAACAAAAGAAAAACATATTTCTTGACCTCAGCTAACAAAAAGGCTTTTAAGCTTTTGAAACAAACATTAAAGCAGAATATTGTTGTCACCTTAGAAAGAAGTCATATTTGTGATCAAGTTTAGTTGCATGGGACAGATGAAAATGTTTCACTGAGTGCAATAAACAGATATAAAGCACATGTTTCTCTTACAGGGAAAACTTGGAAACAGACACTGACCTTACTGTCCTCATCCTCAAACACGGACTGGTGAACATTACAGGCGAAGAGAGAATTTGGGAGATCGTTGAAATCAATTATTTCATGAAAATCTTCCTCTGCAAAACATCTTTTTAGGCTGTTGTCTCCATTGATAGAGTAGAGTAGGAACTGTCCTCCATCCTCTGGGATGCAGCCATAGTGGCCAAGGCCCCGCATTCCAAAGAAGTAAGAATCTCCCCTCATCCCTGGCAGCATAGAGAAGATAACATCACATAGTTACACTACATATTTAAACACTCCACATCCACAAGGTAACCCAGAGATTCAAGTCTGGGAGCTCTATTTGTGGAAAGTAAATTTCACACTATATCCAGGCAAAAACTGGCCTCTGACACAGGGCACTAAGACCAGCCTGACCAAGGTTCAAACAGGGACTTGGCTTTAACTTCATTTATTAGCATAGAAAAGGCCTAAAAATACCAGTACAAGCGTTTGGATACAAGCAGAAGAGATACTACTTAAGGGCCCCTTGCCCTATGAGAAAACACTGTGCTGTATTTGGGTTTAAGAGAATGATGTTTGTTACTGGGGAGGCTGCTCATGCTTCTGAGTCTGCAGTCAGCTCAGGAAGCATAATGCCCAAGGTAAGAAGAACTTTGAAATTTAAACCAGGCATCAAGAAAGACAAAACAAAACACAACACCCTTATGGAAAGGAGCATGACCATGGCATCATTGAAAACCAGTACAACCAAGACACATCTCTGCTACAAGGAACACAGTCAATTTTTTCTACAGTTTAAGAACAGAACTTATGCTGGTTTTCAAAGCCCATTGGCAATCTCTTTGCATCTTAATCACACCAGGAAGCAAATAAAGTTAAAGGAAGAGTGGACTCAAGATGACTTTCAGTACTTTTAGGAAAGGCCTGCTGATTTCGGAGCCTTTATCCGAAATACATCAGTATAGAGAGGTAGTTTTAAGGCACACAAAATGAGCCCATACACTCATGGTATCACTACAGTTGTTATGAGAGAAAGCTTCATGCCAGCCAAGGGGAGAAAGTCAAGGTCCAATTAATGATCAGTGTGTTAATTAGTAAAAAATCAGGTATTTAGCAGTCCTTAGTAAACATCAACCTATCACTTCTACAGAGCCCCAGTAAGTTAACTAGAAGTTTACTGGACAATAATCTATTCCCTTTTATTTCTTTCTTTCAATAACAATATGCAATCGTTAGCTGCTTTTCCTCCTAACACAAGCATTTAGAGAGTTACATTAACTCAGCATGCTCATCTGTTCTTCTCTGCCCTTGCTCTCTCGAATACTTGCTATTCTCTATAAATAGCTGTAAATATTAGCTCAACCACACTATATAGGACTGCTGTCCAAAATTAAACCATATGGGTTTATTACACTTAATCTCAGTAAAGCTATATTGTGGAGCTAATTTGCCATGGCTGTGCCTTTCATATAACCTCTGCTCTAAAATGAGATTAGGCTGATGACAGAACACATCATTCCATAACATAAGTTTATGGTAATATCAGTAATTGTTATTGCTGGAGTCTCAGGGCTAATGACAGAAGCTCTCAAGCACACAAGCTGAAGACATGCTCAAAAGTACTGTGTTAACCTGAGGAGGGGTTTTCAGGCTATCAAATACACACTTTCCTTTCAGCAGCCCAGCCCACTATTAGCACAACTACCACCAACAAATTTCACTTTAAAAATTAAATTCTAATTGGAAAGAAAAAGCCTGAATAAATGGCAGAAGAGATGGCTACAAGTTCAGCAGTACATGTTAAGTGTAGGAGAGCTAACCATCACAGCAACATTGGCTCTTGAATGGCATTTGAACCAACTCACTTGAGCTTTGTATTACTGTATATTTCATGGTAAACACATCCAGGGAAATACTGTAAAGAAATCCTCACAGCAGACAGAAATTTCACATTAGAATGTAGTATTTTCTCTATCCAAAAGCTTTAATAAATCATCTCCTGCAAAACAAATCATCTCTAAGCATTTTTGTCATCATGCCTAGCCTGTGTCATTAGGTTTATGGAAATGAACCTCAAGCCCAGTGTGTTACAAAACACAATTTACACGGCAGGACAGACTCGTGCCAGGCAGTGGGAAGAATTTCATTCACAACAGGCAAACAATTTGCTGCCGGGGAAGACACTGACCATCTGAGAGTCACACTGGAGACACTAAAGTTGTAGGAATTTGGATTATGAACGTTAAAGCTAACAAGTTTCATACCTCCTTTCCCAAGGCATAACAAAGCTAATTGTGCAGAGAAGCAATGAATCTCAATCTATTG
Source organism: Brachypodius melanocephalos (assembly GCA_013398615.1). Classification (NCBI taxonomy): domain Eukaryota; kingdom Metazoa; phylum Chordata; class Aves; order Passeriformes; family Pycnonotidae; genus Brachypodius; species Brachypodius melanocephalos. The sequence goes on along the minus strand of VZSR01003806.1, from coordinate 17,219,500 downwards.
ACAGAAGTCAGAAAAGTCTATAGGCTTCCTCATTAAACAGTTTTTTGTCTTTCTCTCCTGGGAGAGCCATATTATAATGAAGGAAATATATTAAATATAGGAAAGCTTTTAAATTAGAAATTCAGGAAAACCACAATGACAAACAACAAAACAAAAACAGGAGTTTAAGTTACAACCATGAAGCTCAGGTTTTTAACCAATAATAAAATGAACATATGCTGCAGCAGCCAGGATGAGAAATTAGTAAGTATTTACCTCACGTGGCAGTAGTCTTGCTCTGCTAGAGCTCTTGGACAGGAAAAGCTTGATTCTCTTTCTCCAGCCAATTATTGGGACATTTTTGCCCAGTGGGACTTGGGTACTGGCCAAGTGATGGGATGGTTAAGAACACCTGTATACAGTAATTGTTGTTTGACAGATTTTCCCTAGCCATGCTCTGCACCATAGAAAGCACAGCACCACAGTTAAAACAGAAATACACTAATTAAATACAAACATGCTCCCCAAGAAAAATAAACTGCCTATAAGCCTGAGCTCAACAATGATCAGAGGGGACAAACACACTTGAACCAAAAACATTTGTTAGCACACTTCAATCAGAAACGATCCCCAGGCATAAGATGGAAATCTTACATTTTTCCATATCATGAAAAATGTTACACATACAAAAATTTACATATATATATATGTAAAAAATCATAACTGCATATCCATTATTAGGTCTGCCAAACTTTAAGGCTCAGGTATTATGTTGTTGGTAGTGTTCTGTGGATTCTTTGAAATTACTTGGCCACTTCAGTAGTCCTCTGACAAAAAAAATATTCTCCTTCCAATTAATCAACTAATTTAGAACAAAAGAATTTACATTTCAAATCCCTTAAAACAATTAACTCTACATCATGTATCATCCATGAACTGGATTTCCATATGAAATAAGTCCAATTAAAAGTAATCTTTTATGTTACGACAATACAATCACTGGATCACATTTCCATTTATGTTAAAGCTCCTTTCCACAGCTTCTCACAAAATAAGTTAAGTTCATCCCCTTAGGATCCTTTTTATATTAAAAAAAACCCCACATAATAGAAAACTGTACTTATCTTCCTTTTAAAATGCAATGAGTTCAAATCGAGTTATGCATTTGCTTCTCCCCTCCCAAATCAGATTTTACAAATACTTGAGATACCAGAAGTCACCATACAGAATTTCAAAGAAATAGGAAATGCCATTAAAAAAAAAAACAAGAAAAAAACCCAAAAAAAAACCCCACCAAAACAAAACAACAACAACAACAACAAAAAAAAAAAAAAAAAAAAAAAAAAAAAAAAAAAAAAAAAAAACACACCAAAAAAACCCAAAACCAAGCAAACAAAAAAAACACCCCAGCACTCATATAGGCACTATCCAGCACCAATATTGATGCTAAATTATCCAAAATCTTAACTGGGATCATGACAGCAAACTCTCTCAGGATTGTTCCCTTGAAAACTGCAGGACACTGAAGCAGATTCAAACCTGAGCCAAAAAACTCCATATAACATCCAGCTAGAGCTGAGCACTTGCCACATCCATTTATTCCCTTTATTTAAGGCATACCTGAATGTTCTCTGTGTTATTTCTGAATTTGGTGGAAGGTTTGGACCCTCAACTTTTAACCCTTGGAGAACCACAGCAGCCACTTCCCTCCCAGACCCTACAGTCACTTCACTCTGATGTGGGTTATTTTAAATTTCTCCTCCCATGGTCCAGGTGTGGAAAGGTTTCTAATTTGGGATAGCTCCAAATACAAGGCAAACACCCTTCCCACTGGCACAGATCAGGTCATGTCAGTGTTCAGCATTGGAGATGCTGTCACCAAAATCTCTGTGGAGATTCCATGTGGCAGCTCTGTGTTCATTCTGTTACCTCACTATTTTTAGACCCAGTACATTTCTAATTAAAATTAACAGAGGCCAGCAGAAAATTATATTCACTGGAAAACAGCAGTAGCTCACTGAAGTTTCTCTTTGAAAAATTACACTTATTTAGTGTAAAACTGAAATGGCAAAGATGTACATCTTCTCTTGAAGTCAGATCCCTGCAGAGCCAAAACCTTCAGCAGAATTTGTATTGAATGAAGACAATTTGAGTATATGAAGTGTCTGAATGGACCAATGCCTTCTATATCACTGTGCATTTATAGATTTATCCACTGTTTTTATGGAAACTAATAAGGTATTTCCTTGGTGAACATTTCCCTGTGATGAGAGTTTTTAAAAAGAATCCCTGAGGGACATCAAGAAACAGGCACATATCTCTTGAAATCACAAGGAAACTTTACTTTTTTTTTTATTAAACACTGCTTGCCATGACAAACAACATGACTAAAAATAGAATAAAGCAAACAAAATGTTACAAAGAGAAGCTTTAAATATAATCACTATAAACTAGAAGTATTATTGAGTCCTGAGTGCAAACCTGGAAACCATAATCTGCAGGAATTAAGAAAATTTAGAGAAAAAAAACAAAGCAAGAAAAGTTACAGTTGCTTTTCCAGAAGGGTCCAGAAGAAGTGTAGGGATTCTATATTGGCTCCTATTGAAAAAAACCAGCCCCAGAAAAGCAATTTTTATCATAATTCAAAGGCAGGGGAGAGGCAGGAGAGGGAAAATCAAACCCAGTGAATAAGATTTTACTGAAAGAATATTTTTTTACTTAAAATATTCACTGACTTTACAGTAGCAGAGCCACCAATTTCAGTGGTGTCAGCCCAGGGATGCATCTCCTGCTGAAGCCAACTGGCCCCACACCGAATGCTCTGTCAGAAAGTACAAATGTAACAGGGAAGGTCACAGAGTAACTTACTGGAATTTCATTCCACTCTGCACAATGAACACTGGAGATGAGCATTATTTTAATGGTGCTAATTCTTCACTATAGAAAGCTCCTATGGACTTAAATAGAGGCTTTTTACTTAATTAGAAAGAGCAGAACTGGAGCTCACATGACAGGATTAATGAACCTTTGCAGCCTCAAAAGCAACAAGGACTGTAGTGACCCCCTCCCACAGCCTTCACCACGATCTCCCACCTGGGCAAATTTCCTTACAGGAATCAAAACTACCAGTACAGGGAATTTCACTCAAATTTGAGCTCCAGTTTGGTTAGCACCACACAAAAATAGTGCAAATCTCCACTTTTCCTCTTACAAAAGTGGCATATATGAGGAAGAGGATTTTCATTTTTTTTCTAAATGCTAACGGGTGCAAATCCCAAATGTTCTAATCCTTTCCATTGACATTCTAGCCGCATTAAATTTAGCTGAGACTTTGGAACTATTTTTGGAAGCTTTTAACATCCAAAGGGACTATTCAGTTTTATTCCTCTAAAGCAGGCCTGGTCAGCTCAAGCAGTCCAAGACATGCACATCACCCTGAAGGTTCAGCTGTGCCTCCCATGCCAGGGATGTATCCTGAGACCACAAAGGGACTCATCTGGCATCACCTTGCTGAGCATCTGCATCTCTAATGCTGGAGAAAACAACCCAGGAGGCACTGGTGAACCCAACCAAGCCAAAATTCCAGTCCCACTGCACAACAGGAAGGTGATACTTTGCAGCAGTCAATGCCAGGTGTGAAGAAGATTCTCTGTGCTGTTCTTAAAGTCAAGAAGCTGAGCTTCGATCAATTGGGCACTACAGTAACCATGGCAACATTAAGGTATTCACAGGGAAAAAAAAATAGCCTCTCCAAACACAAATTCTCCACAAAGAAACCAGAACAAGCTTCCTAATCACCTTCACTCGGCCTCTATGCTAATCTATTTAAAGCAAGCCCGTTTTATAAGGGGCACACAGCATTAGAGCATCACTGGCCTTCAGCCAGAGCTGTCACCTCACACAGGGGTCAGTGGAACACTCGTTCATCAGCCCTCCAGCTTGTAACCTGAAATTCAGAACTGTGCCCCAAATCTTACCCAGAACTACCTGCAACAGGAGCCATTCACAGGGTTTAAGTCCTAGAAGACACTCAGGACACAATGATGACTTGGAATAAAACTTCAAAGTTTCCTCCTCTAAAAGGACTTCCTGTTAGCACAATCAAGTAATTTATAAATAAATTAAGGACACCAATGCCATGACAAACGTTTTCAACAAAAATAATGACAAAGCTACTGAATCTCAACACCAACTACAATACTTGGAAGAGCACAGACAAACCATTACACACCCGACAACTTCTTGAAGTTTAAGGAGGATAGGACAGATCCTGCTGTTAAAAGTACCAAAGACTAGTTAACAGATATGATCATCTACAGAAAATCTTCTTCTGTCCTTGTTTACTGAGATGTGTTAGCAGTTTTCTGTAATGTTTTTTATTCTCCCAGTATTCAGACTTTCATTCAAGAAAGTCTGTTCAAGGATGATGGGCTATCATATCATGTAGTTTCACCACAAGAATAAATGCAGCAGTTTCTTTACACTAATCATGTATTTTCATAGAATAGAGTTTTCCTTTTCATCAGGGCAGCCACTCTAACTAGCTAAAAGACCAAATCATTTCCACAGGCAAAACTTGAAAGTAGAAGGTAGAAGCTAGTGTAAAGTATAATCCCTGAATAAACTACAATTCTCATTTACATGATTTCTTTCAGCTGTATAAACTTATCATAGATTTGTTTTTAGGAACCTTCATTAAACTCCAAACTCAAGAAATAAAGGAACACAATATTTTAAAGGGGTACAACAGAATCTAAGAGAGCTGAGGGGAAAAAAAAAAACTAAAGCAGCAAGTTTGGAGAGCTACCTATTACATAAGTATCAAATGATACTGGCTTGGGATCACTGAATCATAGAACCGTTTGGGTTGGGATATTAAAAACCATCTCGTTCCAACCCCCTGCCACGGGCAGGAAGACCTTCCACTATCCCAGGCTGCGCTAAGCCCCACGCAAGCTGGCTCTGGACACTTCCAGGGATGGGGTATTCACATCTTCTCTGGGCAACCTACGCCAGTGCCTCACCAGCCTCACAGTAAAGAACTTATTCCTAATATCTAATCTAAACCAACCTTCCTTCACTTCAAAGCCATTCCCCCTCGGCTACGGCAGCCAAGTTGAAAGCAGCCCGAGAAGAGCCTCTCTTTTAGGGCTCCCGGCGCAGCCCAGCCCGGAGCTGCCCGAGAGCCGGTCCGGCTCCGCATCGCCGCGACCCCGACCTGCTCCCAGCATGTCCGCAAACCCCCTTCCCACGCCCCCATCCCTCCTCACGAGCTTCTCCGCATCCCACCGGGGGAGACACCGGCCCTGACCCCTCCCGAGGGGCGGCCGCGGGCTCGCCGCGCATCCCCCGCGCCCCGAGAGCCGCGAGTGGAAGGAGCCCCCAGGGCAGAGCGGCGACGGGGCAGGACCACGGGGCGGTTGCATAACCCAGGTCTGCGAGACAGCGCTGCGGCCCCGGCGGGGAAGGGATCCTGGGGAGGCGGCGGTGCCCTTACCTGCGGCTCGCTCGCCCTTCCCTGCCCGCCCGGAGTCCGCCGCGTTCCGCACCCAACGCTCCCTCACAGCACCCCGCGCCCGCCCGCGCCGCGCCCGCCAAGGTGGAGGACTGAGCGGCCCAATCAGCAACGCCCCCGCCTAAACAGGCAGGAGGAGTCGCCAATGAGAACGCGAGGAGTGCGTTGCTCCCGCCTCCCATGCCCCGGCCACGCCCCCAGTCCCACGGCGACGCGCCGGGCGTCGGTGACTGGCGGGGCCCGTGAGGGGACAGGGGACAGAGGAGAGGGCGTGGGGGATGTACGGGGACAGATGAGTGGGGCCAGGCGAGCGGGCAGGGGATGTGTGGGGACAAGGGATGAACGAGGACAAGTGACAGGTGAGTGGGGTAAGGAGAGGGACACAGGACAGGGTGAGCGGGACAGGTGAGTGGCACAGGGCAGTGAGGGGACACAGGTGAGCCCGGGCAGGAGCTCGTGACACCCCAGCAGACAGGGAGCAGTAACAACCAGGCAGTGTTTTGTGTTCTCGTGGCAAAGCTGCTCTCCCTCATCGGTGCCCCCATCCTGAGGGTGAAGTGGGATTGGGTCAAGTCAGGTGGGATGGGATGGGATGGGATGGGATGGGATGGGATG
>VZSR01003806.1:17127032-17213291 GCA_013398615.1 Brachypodius melanocephalos | reverse complement strand
GGAATGGGAGTGAGAAGGAGTGGGATGGGTGGAGTAAGGTAAGGTAAGGGAGAGGTCGTGTGGGATGGAATGGAGTGGAAAGGAATGCAGTGGAATGGAAGTGAGGTGGGATGGGATGGGATGGGATGGAATGGGAGTGAGAAGGGGTGATTGGATAAGGAAGGGGAGAGGTGGGGTGAGATGCAGACAGAAGTAGGAAGGACATCCTCACAGTGCCAGGGCACTCACCTTGCCATGGCTTTAGTGACAAGCCCCTAGGCCCTCCTGAGGTGATGTTGCAGAGATCCTAATTACTCTGGAGGATGGAGCTCCCAAGACCATTTTCCTCTCTGACTACCAACACCCAAACTGTCCTGTGGAGTGAGCTCCATCTGGGATAGAGGCAGTTCTTCAGGCTAACAGGTGAATCAGGGGTATCTCCCTACTATGGACAATGCCAGAAGAAGCATTTTTAGGGCTCTAAAGAAACATCACGTTTACAATGCAAAAAGGCTGATGCTGGTCATGATTTTAAAAAGAAGAGAAAGCCCTCAGATGCCCCCAAGGCATGTTTTATTAAAGGAAGGGCTATTTTCTCTCTTCCAGCTGCACATCCGAGGCTGCTAAACATCAGAGAATAACACTGATTTTCTATGGTCTCATCGCTTTGGAATGTAATACAAAGGGATTTAATCAATAGGGTGATACAGAAACGTAAATAGGTTTTTGTAAGGATGGCTTTGAAAATCTATAGAATGTAATGAAGAACTAGAAGACTCCCATGTAATTATTAAATACCCTATAAAAATCTATGTAAGGAATAATTCTCCATTAGTTAAAAATATATAAAAAGATGTGTGCCATTTATAGCAGCACTTTCCAATAATAACAGAAAATAAATGGTGTGAAGAATGAAATCAATAGTGTATCCCACCTCATCTCTGCAGACAGCAAAGAGCAATGCACTGGAGACTGCTGTACTTGCAACAGAAGAGTTTCTTCCTAGTCCCTTAACTAAGGACTGACTTATGCCTTGATGCATATCTGGTTTAGACTCCTTTCAGGGTTTCTGCTTCAGTTCAAATTTTATTTTTAAAAGTATAATTGGTAACTTATAATAGTAATTATTATTTTCATTGGTTTGTCCTTGTGCCTAAAATATCGATCTCTGACCATGATCTTACTGCTTTAGGCATGCAGAAGAGTAAGCAAGCTATGGAACCAAAGATATCACTATATAAACTAATCAGGTTTTAAATCAAATTATGTCTCATTGGGTTTTGTTTTGAGAATTCAACCCGGTAGGATATTTTCCTTTGTCTCCATTTATGTGTGTTCCCTTTTCATGATGTGTTATTTTAATATTCTGAGTAGGAAGAGCATCCATGGGGCTTTTTCTGTCCTATGTTTTATGTTATACAATTTCCTTGTGTCTTATCTCCATCTTCTTAACTGTATCTTGTGTCTCAATTTTTATTAATTTTCATATTGGGAAGAATGTTTTTATTGTGATGAAGCTGCCCTAGCATATGTTTTCCGTGTGGTAAAATAGGAATCTCTGCAGTTTTGAAAGCAAGCTAACCCATGCTCAGGAAAAATCAGGAAAGCCAAGGTCAGCACTTTGGGTTTATATGCATCCAGACACTATTGCTAAGATGAAGAGGAAAAAACCCTAAATTCCACTGATTGCGGTGAAATGTCCTTCAAAGTAGATAATTATAAGAATGACAGCAATTGCAGGATTTGAATGTCCCATTATAAGCATTAAAGATTTCTATCAGGAAAGGTCACAAAATAATATATTATTTAGACATGGGAAAATGGTGTTGCCAAAATAATAGGATAAGAGCAATAGAGAGAAGGTCCTTTGTGGAGTCCCACCCTTCACCCCAGAGCTGGTGAGGCCATGCACCCTGTGCCTTTTAAAGACTGTGCCCATCTTCCCACAACCCAGGCAGTTGCAGAGTGCCAAAACCTGGAGGAAGCTGTAATTCTGGAAAGGGTACCAAGGGAGGTGATGAAACAGCTGCTACTTGCAGGATCCACAAGCAGTGCTGTGAGCTCATCCCACAGAACTGAGTGGGAGTTTGTTATTGATATCCCAGAGCAAAGGCTTAGCCCGTCTCCTCCAAATCCTGAGCTGCTCATTATCTTCAGTCTGCACCTGCTTCCCATCTCCAGATTTAATCTGTAAGCAAAAGTGGCCTCTCAAGTGTGCTGAAGCAGCTACAGAGAATTTCAGCACAACTGAAGCACTGTAACCAAAAGATTCTGCCCACTGACAATGTTACCTTGATTTCTGATCATCAAAATACAAATCCTGGCTGAGTCCTGCAGCCTTTGCAGACATTTTGTTGACAAATTCTCCTTTTTTCGGAAGAAACAAGTAATTAATGCCTGAAAATCTGTAGATGCCAAAGTCAATGCTTCATCTTTTACATTTTTGCTCACTGGGATAATCCCAAATTCTTTGGCCAGATATGGATTATGATTTATTGCAAATGGCTGAGTCTGGAGATTAGAATGCATAAAGCAAGTAAAATTAATGTTGACTCTGTCAGCATTATAATCTTGATTGTTTCTGTTACTTTTTTAGAACATATAAAACACAGTTGGATCCATCTAGCTTTGGCTTTTGTCTCCACCAGCCAAGACTGCATGCTTAGTAAATCAGTGTAAAAATAGGCTCTATGTTCTCCTATTTACCTGAGAATTTTCCAGCAACTAGGGAGGTAGAGATTTCTGGAACTCATGGTTGAATCCAAGTTACTCAACTTAGTAGCTACCAGTGCTGCTGTTCTCTAGGAGTTTTTAACTCTTTTTAAGCCATTTGTGGTTTTGCTTTGCACAATGTGCTGTGACAGGATAGTTCTTTACTTTGTAAAAACAATTTCAAGTCTTAGCCCTGTTTAAGGGTTCCTTTGTTATAGAGACGGTAAATATATTGTTTATACCTTCTCACCATCATTATAGGACAAGGTGGATTGACTTAAGATGAAGAAAGAGGGCAGGTTTAGATTAGATATTAGGAAGAAATTCTTCCCTGTGAAGCTGTAGAAGCCTTGGCACAGGTTGCCCAGAGCAGCTGTGCATACTCCATCCCTGGAAGTGTTCAAGGTCAGACTGGAGCAACCTTGTCAAGTGGAAGGTGTCCCTGCCCGTGGTAGGGGTTGGAATGAGATGATCTCTTAGGTTCCTTCAAACCCAAACTATTCTGTGATTACTTTCTAGCCTTTAATTGGATTTACCTCCAGCTATCCCTTTTCCAATTTCATGTTGTTTTCTCTGTTTTCACTGGGAGACTTTATCACCATCTTCTCTAGCCTATCTAATTTTACAAGAAAACTTTGAAACTTTGCTTCTGCTAAAATGACTGTTGAATTTTGCTGGGTCTGGAATAGACAAGAGCTGTCTGGCCAAGGGACTGAATAACTCTGAGTATCTGGGCTAAAGAGTCCTATGACTCTGGGGGTCCCCTCATCATCTAAGGGGGAAGCTACTGATTCTTACCATTCAGCTCCCCTTTTTGACCATTTCCTAGCTCCACACTGACATTTCCAGAGGGCTTTCCACTTCAGTCTTCAGATCTCCTGCAGTGCTAGAATCAGTGTCTGTGTGTGTGTGGTTGGGGTTATTTTTTCCCCTGTGCATTGCTTTGCACTTATCACTGCTGAACTTCATCTGCCAGTTTATCACCCAGTCACTCAGGGCAGTGAGACAGCATTGCTTCAACACCTCTCCAGTGTCTGTGTGTGCTCAGCAACTGCAGAGCAGCTTAGCTGCAATGTATGACAGAGAAAAGCAAAAATCTGCAAAGCAAACACTGTCTCTTTTTGCTTTTTATCTACAGAGCATTTTACATCGTTCTGGGTACAGGAACAATAATTGCACAAATGAAAAATTCCTGCAGGAAAGGAGCCTATCCTCCACCTACTGTAAAATTTTAGTGCCTGTAGTGCCCTTGTACATATTACTCCACAAGCAGGTTGATCATGGAGCAGAGCTGTTTCCTTTGGGGGATTGGATATGCAGGGAAGCACATGCTCCAGCTGGGATGTTTGTTCTCTCCAAATCTGCTATGTGGGGGTCAGGCAAGTATGGAGAAGAACCTAGAGAGGGCTTCCAGCAGCTAAAGGGGCTACAAGAGAGCTAGAGAGGGACTTTTATTAGGGGCATGGAGTGGTAGAACAAGGAAAAAGACCTTAAGCTGAAGAAAGGTAGGGTTAAATTAAGAATTATTTGGGAAGTAATTCTTCCCTATGAGGGTGGCGAGGCCCTGGCATAGGTTGCTCAGAGAAACTGTGGATGTCCCATCCCTGGAAATGCTCAAGTTTGGGTGGGATGGGGCTTGGAGCAATGTTGTCTAGTGGAAGGTGCCCCTTCCCATGGCAGGGGATGGAATGGGATGATCCTTTAGGTCCTTTCCAACCCCAACCAGTCTGTAATTCCATAAGATCCTGTGGCACTGTTCTGGAACTCCTAAGCTTCCACCATTGCAGTGGGACACCCCCTGCATTTGGCTCTGTTGCTCCCTAAATCCCCTCTCTAGCATATCCCTGTTGTTTCTGAACATCTTCAGGAACAGAGAGAGTTCAGACAAGGAGCTCATGTCTTTTAAGGCAACGAGAACAGGAACAAAGAACCTTTCCTTTTTACATCTACTTCACAGAGTAAGAGCTGTTGGAAAAAAAAATAAAGGGCTTTTTGATTTCACATTGCAAAAATTCCCTATCTAACATAAAGTCCTCCAAAACAGAACTTTACTGTCTTATAACTAACCCTCAGCTTTAAAGACAACAAAAATGGCATGTCCCCATTTCTGTTGAAGGAGTATTTTTAACCAAGAGGTGTTTTTTCAGCCTAGATGCATGATAGATCAAGGGGAAAACCAGGTTTCATTGACTTTTAAAACAACCTCCATTTGAAGAAAGAAAAACACAAACCTTTTGTTCTGTAACAAACAACATCCTTACAGTACAAGTGCAACTCTCAGATCTGAAATACTATGGCCAGATGCAAATTGTCATATTTGAATGAGGATGCTGAAATAGAAGGTTTTCATTTTGTTCCTTGTTTCTTTAAAATTTTGTGGTTTACTCCTTATGTTCTTTTCAAAGTGATCTCTCAGCAGAGTCCTGGACTGTTTATTTCATAATTGGTTCATTAAGGTCAAGGCCTGTTCAAGCTACTGTGCAAATTCAAAAGCAATCTTGGAGGTGTAGCCACAATTCAAGAGTACAACTGATGATGTCAGCCCAAATTCCTCAAGAATAAACTGTGGTTTGCTGCTATGTGTTAACAAATAGAAGCACTTGGTTTCTGTTATTTATCCAGTCAAAATTCAGGAAGCTAAAACATCTGGCTTGTCAAAATGGTCACAAGGTTATAGAGGCAATGACAAAAATGTCAGAAAATTCACAATGCAGGAAATGAGAACAGTTTAACCACAACAGAAGTTCAGTCTCTAAACACACGGTCTCACCTTTCTGATGCACTGATTTCTATCTTTTTTTAGATTTTAATTCTCCATGAATGAAACTCCATTGATTTTGAGGAAGTGATAAACATCATTATGGTTTTTAGTAAGTAATTCTTACCACCTCTCCTGCTATTTCTTACATTTGTGATGAGAATTATTAGAAGTGACTTGCCCATTGTGACCCAAATGGAAATAAAAAAAAATGCAATGAGCCATAGCTATGTGACCTCAAGCCAAACACTTCAAACTCATGTACCTAAATATAGACACCTAAATAAATGGCCTGGTTTTCAGGAGCACTGTGTGACTCTCAGAGTTGTAGGTGCTCTGAAAAATCAAGATGCTTATTTAGGTATCTAAATACAGACTGTGCTTATGAATATATTATTTAATTTGCTTCAGAATGTAAACAACTAAGAAAACAAAGCTACCAGAAATTCTATTTTTATATGTGCTAATTAGAAGGCCACAGAGTGTAATTCACTGCAAGACACAATTTACTCCTCTAAAGCAAATATTGTAGTAATTAATGTTTATTAATTGTTGAGAAGTAGAATTTAGGGGCCCTGGTTCTGAAGCAGTGCTAGACAGGTTTGATGAAGAAGTCCACTATATGAGATTTCTTTGCCTTTTATTAATCTTTATCCTTAATTATGGAGATTGACATAGGAAGGCTTTCCAAAATGTCATTTTAGGGAGCTTTGTTTATATTGAGAGATCATTTTAAAAAATGAATGTTTCAATCTCCTTAACTGTGATCCATAATCTTCAGCCTTCTTGTGTTTTTCTTTCTTCTCTGAAATTTTCATTCATTATTCTGACACTTTTAAGTGACTACTGAAGGCATAATTGGAGTATCATGGGAAGCAGAAGGCTGTGTTATTAGTCAGCATGACACTATATACACATCCAGTTAATAGAAAATAAGCAGCTCAAGCAGGTAAGTAACAATTGAGACTGCATTTTTGAGCCTGAATTGTGCCTAGAAGTGAAAACTTATTTTTTCAACACTTCTACTAAGAGATAGTTTGCTTACACACTTTATCTTTGTGTACGCTTGTATTTATATCATTGCTTTTATGTATTTTAACACTGATTTTCTAGAGATCATGTCAGGGATTGACAGTGGATGATGCCAGTGCCCCTGTCCTGCTAGTCCTTGTGCAAGGGGAACACTGCAAATAGCAAAATGGAAACCAAATGTCACCAAATTCTTGGTGACACAGATATTTTTGGGCGGTCACAACTTCCACAGCACTGAGTCACTGCAGCAGAGCAACCTCTAAGGAGTGTCCTCCTTCCACATCAGCCAGAGGGAAGGCTCTGCCCCTTCTTCCTGCTCTCCCAGCAGTGTGACACAGCTCCAGAAGGCATAGCCAGTCCATTCAGGAGTTATCTCCTACTGAGGCACTGATCAGCCAGGCTTACCCTTGCAGTGTTGCACTCCAACTCCTGCTCTTCAGGCAGCCTGGATGTCTGAAAAATCTGACAGAAAATGTAAGCTGAGCTTATAGCTGATCTGAGAAGGGGGAAAAAAGAGCATTATTGAAGTTCCTAGGGAGGATGGAAACAGTAAATGGAAGATAAAAAGGAAAGATGAAGCAGGGCCTCCAGTCTGATTGTGCCGTTCAACTGCTGCAGGGCCACCGTGGGGAGCAAGCAGCCTGCTGTGCCATGAATGTCCTGTTCAGCCAGCCCACCAAGACATCCAGTTCCATGGCACCTTGCCAGGCTGTGACATCCAGTGGCATGGCACATTCCCAGGCTGTGAGAGCTCAGAGCCCAGCAGGCAGGACAGCCCAAGCTTCCAGCTCCTTTGCCCAGCTTCCACCTTTGACTCCTGTACAAAGATGCCAATGCTGAAAGGTGTCTGGAGGGATAAATGTTCCTTCCCAGTTGTAAGTGTGGCAGCTCAGGGCAGATGTGATTGCAGTAAATTATCTGGATTTGTCCTGGGTTGTGGATGTGTAGGGAACTCATTTCCTACAGACCCACATGCCTGAAAGTACAATTGTGCATTGTGCACAAAACCTCTGAAGCAGGATGCAAGGCCAGAGTCTGCTGGAAAAATTTAGCTGTATGTATTGATTAATACCCAAAGGACAGAATAAAAGTATCTCCTGCTGATTCAGGCCTCTTTATTATTTTAAGGAACAACTAGATCATTGTGATGAAACTGGCTTTTAACAAAGTGGTGCTTGATTTCAGTTCAGGGTAAGCAAAGACCAGTTGCCAGGTTTTCAGCTAGTCAAACATTCCTTGGTTTATTTTCCCAGAAAAAGGAACTTCAAACCTCAGATTTAATGCCTGAAAACGCCCTAGTAATTATCCTTTTTTATCTGCGTATTATTCCAGTTCTATAAACAAGCTTAAAATAGTAAATTATAATATTAAGATTTGGGCAGGAGAGCATCAAAGGCAGTATCTTCAGCTCTAGTGAATTATTTAAAGAACAGAACTCTGAATATCTCACACTGCTTATTCATTTTAACCTGGGAATCACATTCAGGGCATCATGTCATGATACTGGACATCACTTGATTTTCTTCTGGTGTCAGGCAAACAGAAGGATACACTTAATACTTCTCTTAACATTGGTGGTCTTCACAATAAAGGTCAGATAAAAGGCCAGTGCCTTGAAACTGCCTGTGTATCTCTGTTAGCAGTTACAAAGACCCAGTGTGGTTAATTTGAACTACTCAAGTCTGGCTACAAATGAGACCTTTGAGGGGAAGGTGTGACAGAGCCCCATCTTCAGCTTGTATCCTGCTTTAGCAGTGCAAGACCCCAAAGCAAGAGTAGTTTGGACATGCAGTGCTGAGGGACCACAGCCACAGAGCCTCTCTTGGCTCTTATATGAGTCAGATTTTCACAGAAATCACCAGTAATTGCCTCTGAGCAAGGACACAGGAAAAAGGGAACTCCAAGTCTTTCCATTCCCTAATTATGCTTTGTAAAGAACATGATCCTCCTTAGGTTAAGATTTCTATGCCCAGCTGTGATTACATGAGTATTATGCACTCAGAAAAAGGTGTTTCCTGCCTTTGTTGACTACCTAGAAGTTGCTTTATGGAAGCAGAATGCCCATATAGATAATTTAGGTCTTCAGACTCTCCTGGTTTATGTTTTGCAGATTCCTGAAAAGTAATGAGGTTGCCTTTTCCTCCTCCCTTAACCCCAGGAATGCACACACTGTGGAGCAAGAGCTTCTATTTTGGAAAAATGGGCAATTTTGTTGTCAGGACTATTCATATAGAAACATCATTTCAGTGCTTGGTAAAAATTCCATTTCCTCATCTGCAGTTCTATCTCATTCCAGGTAGGAATCTGCTAATTTTCATTTCAGTCCACTGCAAAGAGGCGCAGACTCCAAAGGCCCATCCACTATTGGAGAGCTCTGATCTCTCTCAAATTTATCAGGAGTTGTTTGCAATCACAGCCAGGGCTGTTACAGTGCTATTGTTTGGAGATGTAGGATCTCCTCTCCAGCACTGAAGTTCTTGTTTTTGTAACCAAAATCCATGTTAAGGCCTTCAAGCTAAGTATCCCATGTGTCAATCATCTGCTCATTTGCCATCACTCCTCCCTCACTTGCCTTTTTCAAAGCTGGAAAGATGATGTATGGTTTCTCTAGAGCAGGAAAGTGCAGCTAGGAATGTTCGAGTATAGCTGTAGTTCCTACTCACAGGCAGCTGCTACTCAGCCTTCTGGATAATGCTCCTCCATAGGGGTTGGTTTTATGAAAGGAAGTTGTCTTTTTACTCAAGAAACTTGTCCATGGTCTTTAAATGCCAAGCTTTGATTAAAAAAAGTATTTCTGAAGACTGTGGGGTGAAGCTGTTTAATCCTCCTCTTAAAAACTGTGAATTAAGAGATTTAAAATATTTCTCCTGAGTGTTTTGACTGTAACTCTACAAGTAGTGTAATTTACCAGTAGCACACATCAGGAAAACATGCAGCTCATCCAAAGCCTTCCAGACAGCCATTGCTATCAATAACCAGGCAAGAGTGCTGTGATGAGTGGGAGCAACATTTAGAGCTTTTAAGCCATATAGACTTTGCAGCAGTGGGTAATTGTCATTATTACCCCAGTGTGAGGAAACAGGGATGAAGTGATTCACCCAAAGAGCACAGTGAGTCAATATGGGAGCTGGGAATAGAGTGCAGAATTCCCTGCATTATCCAATGGAGACCTCAGATAATATCATTTTATAAATGCTGTATCTTTGTAAAGACTTCAGTGCTATAATTATCCTCCCAGGACTCTCATGGAAACAAGATATTTATAACTCCATTAAGCCTTTCCTGGTAATTTTATGATCAAAGTGAAAAACCCAAATAATGCTGTGCCAATCAGTCGCATGTCCAGTGTCATCCAGAATGGCCACATGATGAAAGCCTCTCCTTGGCTGTTGCAATTAAGTCCTTGCTATCTTTTGAATGCCTTTCCTGCGTCCCATTCCCCTTCGACCACATGGCGGACAGCGAGTATTTTTTGCAGCGTGATGAGCTATGCATTTAGAATGTACCAAATAACTGGGAAAGATGCTTGTTTGCCAGCAAAGCCTACTGGTTTGGGCTATAAATGCTTCCTAAAATCCTTTCATGCGTGCCAGGTTCACCTAAAATGAGCAAAGCCATCTCAGTATTTCCACTAACCTTTGTATGTCCTTAAAATTGCAATGCAGATGCCAAGACTAACAGTAAACAACAGGTTAGGGACTGAGGCTTTTGGACCCTGGTTCAGCAAAGCCTGTGCTTAAATCAAAATCCACTCTTATTCCCCAGACCCATTTTAAGTGTTTGTTTAAGGCAAAACACATGCTTAAGTCGAGTTTTGCTTGGCACAGTGCTTAAGTCCAGCACACAGCAAGGGCCTTAAAATTAATTCATTTTTGAGGGGAGTCGTTATTTTTAGCCCACCTCTGAATGGCCACAGCACTATCTTTTAGTCCCCAGACAGCTATTTTGAGGAGGTGTACGTGCTAAGCCTAAACTTCTGGGTTCTGTGACAGTCAGTGGAACAGGAAAGAGAAAGACCACTTGAAATGCTTGACTTGAGAGGGTCCTTTGGGGGTGCTCATTAGAGGGAAGACATGAAAGAAGTTGTGATTATTCTGGGAGGTGCCTCCTGATGCTGTGGGTGATCTTTTCTCTGTGCTGACTGGAGAAGATTCACTTACAGCAGGTCAACAGTTTTAACTCAAAATGGCTTCACAAGTTTTATATTTCCACAGGAAATTCATTATTTCAGGGAAAATGTTTATACTCTCTTCAAAAGTATCAAAAAATATTTGGCTGGAATGTGTTCATTTCCTTATTTTTCTTTCCCTGAAACATTTCTTTGATATACAATTATTAAAGAAAAATTAATGTAACAGAGTTTTATTTCTCACTCCTCGTAACACCAGATCTCCTGTTCATTATGACAACTATTACCATTGTTTCACTGATTTTGACAGTATAATTTATCAGGCAGATCCGGCCTTTGCCACATCTGGAGGAGGAACAATTACATTTTCTAAGACATTTTTTGAGGGATGCTCCACTACTTTCCCTTTAACATCCAGACTCCATATAGAAGGTAGAAATAGAAAAAGGTAGCTTGAAATACATTTATTTCCTCTGTGGGCTTAAAAATCTTCGGCTTCTTACAGTCTTGTGGTAATGGCATGGATAAAACCTTATTCTGACTTCTGCTACTGATATGCAGGACAGCTTTCTAACATCAGGGAGAGCCAGGTAAGAGGACAGATACCCCATAAAAATTTGGCACTGCTGTATTTAAAAGCAGGTTGGACAAGCACTTGAAGAGGAATAATTTAGATACTCTTAATCCACTCCTGTGCAGGGTATCACGATGACCTTTTAATGCCTATTTAACCCTGTCCCATGGGAAAGTCTTTCCCTCCCCCAGAAGCTTCTGGATTATTTCCAGGCAGAAGACCCCTTTTAGCTCTATCACTTGGCTGCTGCATTGCTTTACTAATCCACCTCCCTTGTTTTTTTCCACCTTGGAAAGTACAGCAAGTGCCTGGAGCTGTCATCCACCACAGGGCAGTGATTGGATCCCATAGTCAGACCCACTTTTCTTCACCTCTGCCATGAACAGGTATTTCTTTCCTGCCAAAAGCCTGCACTTCTAATAACAATATGTCCTGCCTTTCAGGACTCATATTTTTATGGCTGATTCTCGACTGATCAGGAGTTGTTAAATCTCAGTAGCCCCCCAGAGGTGAGGCTGCTGCAGCTCCACACCCCTGGGTCCAGCACACACATCCACAGATGTGTACAATGTGTGTATGCCCTGATGGTTTGAGTGATCATCTCAGACAGAAACACTCAGCACTCAGACACCAGTGGCCTCATCCTACCCCTGCTCTGGCAGATCTGTGTGAATGTCTGTGAATGCAAAATACTTGAAAAAATCATCATGGAATCACAGAATGGTTTGGGTTGGAAGGGACCTTAAAGACCACCCAGTTCCAATCCCCTGCCATGGGCAGGGACACCTTCCACTAGACCAGGTTGCTCACAGGGTCCATCCAGCCTGGCCTTAAAATATTATGGTCATTTCCAAATTTTAAAATTAAAATATACACTTCCAGGTAATACCACACATGAAATCCAAGGGAATGGCTTTCAGTTATGGAGGAGACACTGGAACAGCAATTAAGATTGCAAATCTTGCACAGTTAACCATTGTGGGCTAAATTGAAAGCTGGATGAATCATTTTCCAGACATACAAATCACTGAAGTTGTTCTATCCACCACGAAGATAAGCCAACCATGTAATGAATTATACAATGTGTTATTTTCCTATGCATGTTATTCCCATAGTTTGTGCTGTTGTTGAAAGTTATTTGTGTAAGGTTTTTTATTTTTTGCAAATACTTTAAAAGTTATGAATAATCTTTACTTATAAGGCTAAAAATACATGCCAACTATTATTGTATATGAAATCTGACAGTAGTTAAAGTGTTGGTATCTGAACTTATTTGACAGCTTTTTCAAACAACTTTTACTATGCATTCTTTACAGGATTAATATTCTTATATTTGTGCAATTTGTTCTATAACTCATGTGGCAGGGAAAGCAAAGTGTTCTAGATATTAGACAACCAGTCTCATGAGCAGGAACAGCTTTCCTTGCTATCACTTTTTATTGGAAGCCAAATGTCATGGTCAAACTTTTATTGCAAATTCATGCAAGGACCGATTCTGAATCCTGTGGAGAAAAATAAAGCTCAGCAGAAATTTTAGGTGCTCCAGTGGAACAAGATCCCAAATGCTTGCAATTTTTCCATTACAAATTAATTTTATTTGCAAGAAGTTGGCACTGGTTGTAGCAGAGCAGGCCTGACCTTCACCTGCCCACACAGGCAGTTACACGCAGGTCACCACAGTTTATCAGGATGTGGAGCTGATCCAGAGGTCTCTGCTCAGACTGTCCTGGATTTTGTGCACACCAGCATCAGGGAGCTGTTTGCTGTTACCAATATGATTTCTTAGCACGAGGCACCACTTTGGCCTTGGTTTGAAGCACTCTGCAGGAAGCAGTGACCTGGCCCAAGAGAGCCGCTTCTCCACTGGTTCTAGCACAGCCTCCACACAGGATTTCCAGACTCTGCAGCTTTTGGTCCTGAATGTTTGGTTTGCAAGTTTAGTATATCAGATTTGCAAAGTCTGTGAATAACTGACCCACAAGTTACGAATGCAGCAGGGGAGCTTGGATTGAAGCACTGGGAGGTGGGCAGCCAGGGGGGAGCACAGGTGCAACTGCACTGGTTTGGCACAGCACAGTGCACAGCATTGAAAGCTGAAATCAAGAACTCTACAGGCAGAGAACCTGTCTGAAGATGTGGGATTGGGAAGCAGCTCAGTGGTTCATCCATCCAGCATGGGCTGGCAAAAAGAGGTCAGTGCTGCACAACTTTCATTGCTGGCATTTATATTGGACCTGTAATGGTGCCATGGGTTGCTGCGTCCCCACCAAATGTAGAGGGCTCTGAAGAAGGAAGAAAATCAGAAAAAACATTTCAGTTAGTTGAGCTACTGGAATTACCATTGTGCTTTAGCATTAAGATAATAAACAATCTTGCATCTTCAGTCTTAGAGAACCAAGACCAAATACCAAGAATTATTTCTTGGCTTTGCCAAAGTCACTGAGTAGGGCCTGCATGGTTAATTATTATTCCACTCACTCTTGTCAGGGTGACACATGAGCTCTTAAGAAACACTTACAGTTTTGAATACATTCAAAATACTCAGAACGGGAGACTGTGCCATTCTCTCTTAAGTGTAAAACGTTTGTGTGTCACAGTTGCTCATTCAGCCTTACTCTAATAATTTACCTTCCAGCCCTGAATACATAGTGGAAGAGTACTAGGAGTGTTACATGTGATTCCGTATCTTTAAAATATTAATGATCCCATTCCATAGTTACTGTTTTTGTAAGCAACAAGTATCAAATCTCTGGTAACATTTAGGCAATGATGAGACAAAACATTCTTGTAAGCACTTGGTTGTATACACAGTGCAGCCCCACTAACTGGAATTGCTGGAATTACTCTGGAATTTCTGAGTTAAAAAAGATGGAATTGTTCATTGTATGTTTTGTAATACTCCTCTCAAAATTTCTGTAACCACAGTTGAGCATGGGTGTTCAGCTGTGCCTGATGAATTAAGGGTATAAAGAATGCTCTACAAGTGCATGGATCTCTTACCTCTTTTGGCACTGCATCCAACAGCACAAATTCATACTTGTACAGGAACAGCACAACAAACAGCTGGATTTCCATGATTGCAAACCACCTGCAAGAAATGGGAGGAAAACATTGGCCCTTCACATTAACCATCACGTGTGTGTTACCATCAGGTAAGAAAAAGGCCGTCTGACACATTTTACACTCTGTGCTTTAGTTCTGCCTGGAAGTTTATCTTCCACAGGAAAACTGCTGTAGTTTGTTGGGGTTTGTTAGTCGGCAAAGAACATGAATGTGGCGGCTGCCCCTTCTTTCTGGTGAAATACTGGACTGACAGTATCCCTCTGACACCTATTTTAAACCAGCTCCTTATCACTATGGATTTTTCCACTGTATAAACATTTATGTTCTCCTAACACTTGCTGACTTGAAATAACTTCCTAGCAGTGAGAAGGCAGTTAAACAGAAAAGGCCATATGACTAATCGTGCTATATAAAGTTATATAATGCAGCTGGGAGCCTGGTGACATCAGAGAGCGGTGACAGTGGGAGTTATAATTTAATGCGTCAGCATTAGGATGCACTAGGAGACCCAAGGGCATGATTTCTTCTTTCTGTAACACTCTCCTAAAGGTCTTTCTTAGGCCGGAGAAGATTTTGGATAATTGCAGGTGAAATCCTCCAGGCTATTGGTTTTTAATGCTGATGTGTACAAGAGCTTTCTGCATTCACCAGTGTGCACCTATGCAAGGTCATGGGATTACTCACTTGCAGAGTTTAGACATAAATCTTAAATACCCAGTTAAAATAGTAATACCACCTTGCTCTTCTACAGAGAAATGCTAGGAAAACCTGGATAAAACAGCTATAGGGGAATTAACAGGGGAACAGGCTACATGACTACACATGGAGTTGGCCTGCAAGGTGTGAAGAAAACCTAAAAAGCCTCACAGACCCAAGGTAACTCCTGCAGAGCCACCAGGCTCTGCACATGGAACCACCCTGGGCTCTGGAGTGGGAAGATCCTTGTTCGTTTCAGCACAGCTTCAGACCCAAATTATCCCTGTGATTTCACACTGGAATTGCCTTGAGCTTTTTGGTGGCCTTGGCTTGGCAAAATGCAGTGCAGTGATATTTTGATGGCTATTAGCCCAAGCTCCAAGCCTGCAGCACCATGCAAGGGTGGGTCCTTCCAGTCCCAACTCTGTTTGCACAGCAGGGCCGTGGACCCCAGTGCTCAAGGGGACAACACACCCATGCAAGACAAGCACAGTCACACAGGCAATAAACCACCTGGTTGGACCAAAGTAGTCAAACTGACATCAAATTTTAGGTTTAGGTAAAATATAGGCACAGAAATGGCTTTTTGGGAGCTCTTCCCCCATCAGTTTGATAGAATATTGAACAGGTAAGTTATTTACTAGCTTTCAGTTTGATTAAATTAGCTTTTCATTTTATGCTGAACTTTTGCAATGGAAAAGTTAAATGTTTCATATATTTCATTTATAAACCTCAGTACTGAAATAAATAAAAATGCATCTTAAACTTGAAATATCATTGTTTCATTCAGTTGTATGAGGGAAATCTGCAACCTGGAATCCTTGATACAACCCTTGATTTAATTTTTTTTTTTCCAAGACCATCACATTATTCTTTTACAATTATTACTGAAAAACCTGAAGGTATGTGCTACCATGTGGACTGCCAGCGGGTCTGAAAGGGCTTTTTTGTCTCTCAGCAAAAAAAAGATTCTCCATCTGTTGTCTGTGTAGAAATGTTATATTTTTCTTTCTAAACAAGAAATTATTTGAAAGATGTTATCAGAGTCCAGAGAACAGCCTGAATAAAGATATAGGTCAGGATATATAAACAAGCAACTTTCAGAAACATTATTTTGCAGCTTTCCCTGTACCTGCAGATGCCTCTTGTAAATTTTGCCATTTCCCTTGCTGGGAATGAAGCTGTGATCAGATTTAGCTCAGGAATGGGGTACAAGCCACCGAGGTACAGCAGTGAGAGAGCACTTCCCTCTGGCAAGCCTAAATGGTGAAAGCAGTTTTATTCATTTTGCTCATGTCTTTAATGCCTCCACAAAGTTTATCTGGCACTCACGTCTAGCCTGCCATAGGGTGCAAATTGCAGAATGCAGATCCTCTGCAATACCCTCCAGATTCTCTGCTCTACATGGAACTTGAGGTAAAAATGACTGGTCTTAAGGATTCTTGGTCGCTTTTGTCTCAGAGGAGCCCAGGTTTTGAAGGCAGAGGGTTGAGTACAGAGATGTTTGAACACAAGAACGAGGAGCAGCTGGCTCCCTGGATCTTATTCCAAGAAGAGGGACAGCAGAGAAAACAGCAGAAGGAATGCAGGAAGTACCAAGGCTGGCATTGCTGGAGGAGTCAAATGAGACAGGATCTGCAATTTAAGCCATTACACAATTCTGTGTGCCCTAATGCAAAGACCAGATTCAAACAGAGAGGAGCCAGTTAAGATACCTGAAGATCAGCAGAGATGTCAATGGCATCACAGAGGATGGAAAGAGAGTCTCAATCCTGAGAAATGTTCTGTAGGTTTGTTTAGAGCTGGTTTAAGGCAACCTAAATAACTGTGTCAGTAAAATGGTGTGTTTGGAAGTGAACCAACTCTCCCTTGATGAAAAGAAACCTCAGCAGGGGCAGAGCCAGGCTGAATTTCCTTAACATCCCTTGATACACTGGCCTCAGATTCTGCCTGTTCATTGTGACTTCACCTGTCTTTTCCAGCAATGAAACCACTTCAGATCAGTTTAAACAAGGTGCAGATGATGCCAAACATTAGGAGACTGACAAAGAGCAAAGCAAACACTTTATCTCCAAGAGTAAGAGAAGCCCAGCTCAAGAGAGTTGTTCTCTGCAGGGTTTGGGAATAAATAAACCCCAGCTGTTTCACTGACCTTCCTGGACACTGATGCTTCCCTCCTCCGAATGCCACAAAGCTGTCCAAGAAAGCATTCTTCTCTAAATTTGCCTCTTTCCAACGATCCTGTGGGAAGAAACTTTTTTTTTTCCAAATCAGCCTTATATAAATAAAGCTTAACTTTATTTCTCCAGGCTAAAAATGACCTTGGACAGCTAATCCTCAATACAAAGTTGCACTAATACCATTTTTTTTTGCATTCAACCTGTTAGTATTAGAGTCTGGATCCAAAAGTCAACACCGAATCAGGGAAAGAAATGAGGGTCCCATTTGAAACATATTTAGGTGCCTTAAAATGCTGGAGAAGTTTTCAAAATTACCCCTAAATCAGTTTTCCTACACCTCCCCATTTCCTAAATCCTGCATCTTGAGCTATTAAAATGCAACCTTCTCTTTTTAAATATATCTACAAATGCAAATGTTCAACCAGTACTGAGGGAAGCCTCAGCTGCAAAATTGTGTCATGACACACATGACACACAAAATAGCTCACACACATCTTGAACAAAACAACATTTCTAAGACACTCTGCACAGAAAAGTGCAAGGTCTATGAGCTTTAAGTGGTGTAAGCCAGTATGTGAGAAGATGAATGATTCTCCACAAAAAACAGCTTGTTTGTAGCCAAAGGGATCCCTGCTCCATCCTAAATTGCTTTGAGAGGAAAGGGACAACACAAGGAACAAGGCAATATGGACTGAAATTTTGGTGACTGACACTGAGATAAGTAAATCTCACGGCTGCTGGGTGACAAACTGTACCAGCCTCCACAAACTCAGTGCTACTCTGCCAAGTAACACCCTGTCAAGCTTCTGGTGGTGAACTCCTCTGATGAAGCTGTCCCAGAGAAGACTTAATCTTACATTTATCTACTTTAGTATTTTTTTTCAGCAAGGGCTGTTTAGAATTTCTGAGGAAGAAACCCGTCAGCATCAAAATCCAATAAAGAAAGAAAAAAAAAAGTCAGTGGTGATGAAGCAAGGTCATACATTTGGAATGACAATGTCCAAGGGGTACTCATCTATTCCTCTTGAAAAAAGGGAGAGTTTCTAAAAAATGAACTGCTGCATCAGAGTTTCAGCTTAGAAGCAGAAATTGTTAAAAGGGATTTCGAATTGGGAAGAGCTTGCTAGAAGGGAAGTTTTGTTTAAATTACTCCTTGATGTATTTCTATAAAAAAGACAAACTGTTCTATATTGGATGGTGCTAAAAAGAGCAGTTACAAGCCTGCCCACACAGCCACCTGCAGTGGAATAATAATTAAGAAACTAGATTAACTACTGAATTAGCAGAGATAATACCTGCAAGAAATCATCCAACAGGGAGAGGAGAATACTTGGAATCACAGAATTGGTTAGGTTGGAAAAGACCTCTAAGATCGTCACCTCCAACATTAACCCAGCATTACCAATCCACCACTAAATCACGTCCCCACGTGCCACACCTACACATCTTCTAAATTCCTCCAGGGATGGTGACCCCACCATTTTCCTGGGCAGCCTGTTCCAATGCCTGACAGCTCTTTCAGTGAAGAAATTTTACCTAATATCCAATCTAAACCTCCCCTGGCACAATTTGAGGCTGGTTCCTCTCATCCTATCAGTTGTTACTGGAGAGAAAAGACTGACCCCCACCTGGCTGCAATCTCCTGTCAGGGAGTTACAGAGAGTGACAAGGTCATGATCAAAGTGATATTAAAGCAGGACCATATTACCTGGAACATGTCACTGAATTTAAAAGTCTTTTTCATTCCTACAGGCTCTCCTCCTTTATGTGCACATCTCTGTATTCAAGGCCATTCTCAGCCAGATTTAAATACATCTGTCCATATGCATTCACTGGAAAGTAAGTGAAGGAGAGAAAATACAGCAAAATATCCACACCAAGAGTGACAACTTACAGGTTTGAACATTTCTGGGTCAGGAAAATATTTTGGATTCCGGTGCAACCAATATGGTGACAACATCAGCATGTCACCTGCAGGGATGGTGAAATTCTGAAAAGGAGAAAAATAATCTAAAAAGAGAGCTAAAAATCTCACAAAATAGTCCCTCATTGGTACTTCTCTTCCATCAGCAGAAGATCCTAAGAAAAGACAAGTGAAGGTGATAAAGCCATGGTGGCTACATTACATGTTTGAAGTTTCTTCTTGCTGTTGCTGGGGTTTTTTTCCATAAAACCTAAACAGTGGGGATGGTAGAAGGATTATTCGTGTTCTAATTTGGTTTTTATTAGGTATCAAAAGATCAGAAGCATTATTTCTGTCTTTCCTGCTTCTTGCTTTACCATGTGAACTGTTTTCTTTTTCCTAAATATTTTGTTAAACACTTCCTACAATGCAAAGAAATTCAAAGAAACCTTTCTATGACAGTAGATATTAGTAACTTAATCAGTAATCTTAAACAGTCATGAGCACTGATTCCTTAAAAGTGTGGGTTTTTTCCCAAACATTTTTTGCAAGATTCCTGAATGCTGACACCTCTCTTCTAAATGGTAGTGAAGAGGACAAAAAGGAGTCTTATCAGTTATTAAAATGTGGTTCCTTCTGTTATTTGTTGTGTCTGATTCCTCTTTTACATGCCATCAGTACCTGTAGTTCAGTTCAATTCAATCCAAAATTGAAGGCAAGACTGTAAGCAGGAGAATCCAAACCACTCATAAATTAATGATGATGAATAAATCTATTAAAAAGAATACATATGTGAGGCTGGGGAATATCTCTACCACTGTAATTTTACCCAGATCTATCGAGAGGACCCTTTCCAGACAAATCACACAGCATCCTTTCGGGAAAAAATCCCCACAACCAAACCTCACCTTAATTCTAATTGGGTTTATAACCTTCTTGGTGATTGCACCTGGAGACCTCAACCTTATGGCTTCCAAAGTGCACCATTTAATGAAAGGGATTTTCTTCAGGTCCTCCTCAGAGACTTCCAGATTATCTTTACCTGTTATGGTGTGAGAAAGAAGACTTCATATAAAAATTATATTTCATATTTGTTTTGATACAGGCTGGCATGTCTTGCTTTAGGATTGTGGGTGAAATACTTTAAGACTTCAAGGCATTGTTTACACCCAAAAACTGTCTTTCTATTTCAAAGTAAATAAATGGACCCAAATCAGTAAAATTTAAGAAAAGCCACTGAACATAATTCAATAACTCTAAAGTAGGTGTAGATATGGCATTAGACAGAAGGGGCCAAACAAAGTCACACTGGAAGTCAAAAGTCTTCAGAGTTTCTCCGTGCTTTCATGGGACACTGCATGGAAATCTCAGGGGACTGTAGGCACCAAGACAAGAAGCCATGGCTGAGATCTTGGGCTCTGTTAACATTAGCAAATGAAACAAGGCCAGGAGAAAGGCTTAATGAATTTTCTTTATTGGTTAGTTACTGACAAGTTTCTTGATACTGTTTTGACTCATGTCAACAAAGAGTCATCTGTGAAAGTTTAACTCTGGTCCAACGGACTGCTCACTGAACAACTGCTCCCAGTAGGTGACTGCTTTTTGAGGGAAAGAGGGTACTCATGTGGGGTGAACCATGCTGGAAATATTTGCCTCTGATGACAGAAAAGGAACTGTTCCTGGCCTGTTTTTTCCATGAATAGCTGCAACTCTGGTGAACAGCACACCATGAAAAGCACCTGAACTGAAACGCCTCATCTGACGCTATCATAGGTGCCTGGAAAAAGCACAAGACTGGGAAATACAAATCTAAGTTTAAATTATAGGAATGAAGAAATATACTGTTCCTTTTCCTAGCTTCTTTCTGCTAACATCAGAGGTGGTTTTGCTTAAAAATACATCTTGGGCATATACTGAGTAAAGACCTGAGAGCTGGACTCTATGCTATCAGTAGAACTCTTTGCAGGGACACTCATTGTTCCCAGCCACTGACCAAGTGTGCCCTGTGCTGGGCCAACACAGGATAAATCACTTCCAGCTTCCAGAAGGACAAAATCAGATTTATTACCTGCTTTGCCAAAAACAGAAGCCAGGTCTTCCATGACTTTCTTGTAAATGGCAGGATTAGAGAGTATGAAAGCAAGGGTCCAAAATGCAATCTAAACAAGAGATGGAAATCCTTGAATTTAAGGACATGGAACAGAATGACAGTATCTTTTTCACAAATCACAGAGGCAGGTGAAAACATTTTCACTTTTTTTGTATGTGCCTGTTGTAGTTGAGATGCATGGGGAGCTGTGCTTGCTGGGTAAATCTATATCTAAGAGCTCAGCTCCTGGGAGATTATGTCCCATCATCTGCTGTGTACTTATCTTTAGTGAGCATTATATAGCTTTGGCCTTGAGCTTTAAAATGCAGAATCCTTTATTTTCAAATAACTAGGTGTTAAATGAACTACTAAATCATTCTGCGTGATTAGTTTTAGCTGCAGGAATGAAAAAAAAATAAATTCATACTAGCATTTGCAGAAATGAGGTTAAATAATTTGCAGGGCATTGTCATAGTGAGTCACACTAA
This sequence comes from Brachypodius melanocephalos, assembly GCA_013398615.1. Lineage (NCBI taxonomy): Eukaryota > Metazoa > Chordata > Aves > Passeriformes > Pycnonotidae > Brachypodius > Brachypodius melanocephalos. The sequence goes on along the minus strand of VZSR01003806.1, from coordinate 17,191,688 downwards.
AATGAGCAGGAAAAGTTTTAATTAACAGCAAAACAAAGAGCAGTATATCCCTTTTAGAAATAATTTTCTAACTGATTATGCAATGAAGTTGAAAATCAAGAAATTTAGGAAAAGAGAAAATCCTCTTAAGTAGGATGAAACCAGAAGGACTGGCAGCAATGCCAGGAGTCTCTCTCCTCTTGCTGAGCTAGCGGGAGGTGCAGCCTGCACGCAGATCTGGTCGTGGGCCATCTGTGCTGGTGAGGGATGAAACTCTGACTGTTATTTCCCAAACAGACTGATATGGATGCAGCACTCCTTCTCCAAAGCAAATCTTGTAGCTTAGCTTTTCTGTACAGCACTTGGACATTGTGGCTTCACTCCATGGGCTAAGAAGGGATAACTGAATTGTTTCAGATAAAAGGGTTTAAAGTGCTTGTAAAAAATGCCCTTGGAAGGTGAAAGGCCTTTTCTTTCGTCATTCCATTCCCCAGAACAGTGGTTGTGACTATTCTGAGAAACAGAAAAATATCTGTATGTCTATTTACAGCTGAATATTACAGAAGTAAGTGTTGTGGAAGGAATGTCAGTTATCCTGATAACAGACAGCAGGCTATGCCTCCCACTTACGCCAACACGTGAATCCACAGAAACCTCAGCTGAAATGGATGAATTTTCCTTAGGTTAAACTGCAGTAATATCCAATCTCCAAAAAACATAGATACATCCGTTAAGGGAACATACAAAAATAACTCACCATCATGTTTTTCTGAATCACATCTGTAATGGACATAACTGTGCTGGAAAAAGCTTAGTAGTCATGGTAAATAAAGGATGTTTTTGCTGCTATGGATTTTTCATCTGAGAAATTCCTATAAATGTCTTTGGTCAGCCTAAGCTGTGTTAAGATATATTGGGCTTGTTAGCATACTTATATCAGTATCATTAATCCAGCAAATTCTTTTCTAACACAGACAAACTTAACAGCTCTAGAATCAAACCTGCTTTTCTTCCACTGGCATTTGTACAGCAGATCACCCAAAAATGAAAGAGAAAAAAAATCACTCAAGGATTTACACACAGATGAAGTTACTCTATATTATGCTTTTGGTATTCTTTACAATTGGTAACACCAGGGTATCTGAAATAGTCTTTTCTATAATACAGCCACAGTGCTTCAAAACAGAGTTAAATGCTCTTCACAGCTTAAGACTGTGATCTTAATAGCTGTGAGGCTTATGTTCTTGAAATGTTATGACAGGGGACAACAAAACTTAGGAAAAATACAAGAAGAGCTTTTCTTGTCATTGCTTCTGTGACATTGCAGCCTGAGTATATTTGCAGTGATGCATGTGGGCGTGATAATCCCTTCTTTGGAATCCATGGAGTGTGTGTGACCTCTGCTTCAAAGCCTTTCCTTCCCAAACCCAGGCTTTGGAACAGGAGAGAGAGAAGGTGTTTCTGTAGCTGATGTACTTACAGGCACAGCATTTGCTTGGGCAGCCCAGAGCATCAGGAGACCATAATTGGGAGCTAGATGTTTTCCCTGCAAATTATCCAGGAGATGTTGTAGAAGTGTCTGTTAAAAAGAAAAGAAAATAATCTGTATTTCCCAGAATATATTAAAATGTAGTTTGGGGCAGAGCTTACTAGAATTCAAGGACTAGTTTCTCAAAGTGAAGTAATGTTAGTTATGGCTTTTTTGGAAGGCACAATGTAGAAATGAGAGCTATAATGAGAAAGTGAGACTCACATAGGCAGAGGGCCAGGGGAACTCAGTGCACCACATGAATCTCCTGAATACTTTCACTGCTCTCCATTTCCTTAAAGTTTTAGAGGATTGGGTTCTCTCACTCCCCATTGTTGCTTGTACGTGGAAGAGAGGAAAAAAAATCTCTATTTTAATCTCTGCTCTACACCTCTGCTTTAAAGAACCTGAAAATGGGAATGAGCCAGTTGAATGAATGAAAATTAAGAAAACGTTCTCTCTGTTCATGCCAAAAAGGTTCTTCTTATAAAGAGATGGTCTGACACATCAGCAAACTCCCTAGTTTCAGGCACTTCATTGGTGACCTAAGCAGTGACTTCAATGGGCTGATATTATTTGAAACTACAGCAACTGTGTAATGTTGTAGGATCAGCTTTTGTTTGTAGTATTTCCTTAAATGCAGGGCAACCATGCACTTGAGGCAAAGCTTCCTGCCTACTTTTTAGAGGGGAAAAGGCTGACCTTGAATAAAAAATGGCAGAATTTTTTTCAAATTCCTATCCAATCTAAGATACCAAGTTTGTGCTTCCTACTCCCTGCACCTTTTTACTTCCCACCAGCTCATCTCCAGCCTTCTCTTTCTTTCCGCTAATCTGGTTTACTCTATTAAAGAAATTGCAGTATGAAAAGCTTTTGAAGTCTAAATAAAACCTCTTTTGTCTGATGATCTGTTCTACAACCATTTGATAGATCAAAATTCCCAGGCCAGGCTGCCGTCATGTTTGTCAGCCCTATCGGCAGAATTCCTACCAGAGCTAAGGAGAATAACCAGGGGAACAACTTATCTCAGCTTTGACACAATCAGTATTTAGGGTACTTGGCTCCCAATCCAGTAATCTGCTATTTTCTACCAGTCTGGCTGTTGAAGGATCTGCTCACTCTACACCAGGGTTTATAAATAGCACATGCAAGATTTTGAGGTTTCACAGCACGGCGCCCTCAGATAAACAAGTGAAGGGTCTTTCTCTCACCTCTTTCAACTGCTCACTGCAGTGTGGTACTGTAGGCTGGGGATGGGTCGCTTGCCTTAAAATTCCCCTGGGGAAGATGTTAATTCTCAGAATTGCTTGGAATAAACTAAATGGAGGAACAGGATTCAAAATTATGGGTCTGTCCTACTGCAGGTGACAGAAATACTGGAACATTTGGGTATAGCTATAAGTTGACATATTTGACTTATTTCTTCCAGTACTAAAGTAATTCCTGCTCTCCATCATTTCAGTCAGATTATACAAGAAAGTCATCTTTTCTCCTACCCTCGGATGTTTACCTTGGAGGCAGTCTCTGAAGGGTTGGTCCTTTCGGCATCCAACACTACTTTCTCAAATAATTTTAGAAGCCATTTTTTGGATTTAGACCAGTTCCTGTAAATAAAAGCAACAAACAAGAAGCACTTAACTGAGGCAGCACAAACCAACATTTCCTTTTCCATGAGAAGCACTCCTTGGGTTGTTTTCCAAAAGCCCCTGGGCAGCAGTCAGCTGATGAACAGCCAAGTGTCAGTCTGACTGACAGAAGTGATGACTGGCATGAGGAACAGCACATCCAAGGCCTTCACCTTGGCCAGACCTCCTCTTGCAGCCAGGACGTGGGACTGCAACACTCCTAAATTTTCATATCTTTTTATTACAGGTTGTCATTGTTGATTTGGACAGACTGCTTAGGGGAATCTTTTCAAGAATGATCCTCTGGAAGAAAATCAAGGCCATTTTTTTAGAGCATCCTCAATTCTTTCTGAAGGTATTTTGAGGTGGTAAAGGTGCAGTGATGTCCCTGAGTGCACTGACATCTGGAAGCACCTCCTCAGGGTTTAGGTGTCTTTACATAAGGTCAATTCTACGACAGTGCAACCACATAACCTGGGATTGGTATTGGGAAAACAGCTGAGGTGTGAAAAAGGGCAGAGAGACATCTCATTGGAGGCCCCCTGAGCTTGGGACGCACATTTAGGCTCAGGCCTTTGCCCTTTATCCCATTCTGCTGCTCCCTGACAGGTCCAAGCTGGGCTCTGCTCACCTAAGTCAGGTTGTTTCTGCTTTATACCAGGAAAATGCACAAGACAAGGTCAGAACTCTTTTGAAGCATTTAGCTAAAAGCCTGCTTCACATGAGGTCACACCATCAATAAAAACTGGGCATCATCCTCCAGGGGAAGTGTCTCCCATGGCTGGTACTGCAGCAAGACAAATTTCTGTAGTGGGTACACCACAATCATCATCTCTGGCCCTTTACCTCAGGAAGCACTCAGGCATCTGAGAAGCGTATTCAAAGTCCTCATCGTACTTCTGAAAATGCTCTTCAAACTCCTTGATTTCACTCGGATGGGTTGGGCAGATGCCCTTCCCAAACAGGGTGTTCACCACAGCTGGATACATGACATGCCTGCAAGGACAAGATGCCCAAGACTTAGGGGCCACAGGGAAGTTGTTGCAGCAGTTTTAGACCAGGATGCAGCATGTTGGATTGCTGGCCCCCGAAGCTGTGGGACTCAAAGGTCATACCAGTATGGAAGGGCTGGCACAAGGCTCACACCTCACCCACACATTTATTTCAGATTTTAAACAGAGGCAGAGATACACAGACCTCAGGCTGATCTTCTACACATGGCTGAACTTCACCAGTTAGGGTTTGGTCACTTGAATAGGAGCTGAAAGGCCACTGAGGTTTCCTTCTCCCCATTAACTACCCCTCTCATTTCAGGCTGACCTACATGAACCTTCTGGGCATTGCACAAACCCCTCTGGACCAAACATCCTGAAACACGCATCCTCTGGCTGCAGCTTTCCTGGGCAGATAATGCATTTTTGATTTCTTTCCATCTCACTCTTTCACGCTTGCTCCTCTGTCATCCTGCAAACTTTGAGCTCCTTCCTCAGACCCTTCTCCTGTACTCCAAGAAACTCTTGTGCAGGCTTTGCTGTGTCCCAGATGCTGCTAAATGAGTATTTCAAGGAATAGCACTTCCTTTTCTGATTTTCTGATAATTAGGAAGAGGGAGCCATCTGGTGGCTCTATGGATTTCATTTTGAGGCAGCTAAATAACAATTATTCAGAATGTTGCATTCCAGTACTTCTACTTTGCCTTGTTTAGCAAAGCAGAACCAATCACCCCCTACCAGATTTCAAAGCCCCTCTCCCCCACATTTTTCCCCAGTTAATCCAAATTGCAGTGACTGTAGTGAGAGGTGCTGAGTGATTTAACTGCAGTAGCAGCTGTATCTTACGGTATTATGCAGAAAAAGGCAGCAAAAGACAATCTGAATGTGAGGTGTTAGAAACAGTCCAAACCAAAGGCAGTATCTGTCCTCATCCCTGGGAGTCTTCAAGGCCAAGTTGGATGGGGCTCCGAGTAACCTGCTCTAGTGGAAGGTGTCCCTGTCCATGGCAGGGGATGGAATGGGAGGATCTTTAAGGTTCCTTGCAACCTAAACCATTCTGTGATTCCATGAATATTCAACTTGTAGTACAGATACACAGACAAGATGTAGGTGTTGTCCCAGATAATCAGGAAAAAGAAGGAGTTAAAAGGTTTGTTGCTGCCACATGAAACAATTTGGTTTTTTTACATGAAGATCCGGCAGCCAAGTCAGTTGCAGAGGATCTTAGTTAAGCTTCAAGCTAAGCCTGGCTCAAACATTAAAAGTTCTCAACCTGCAGAAGATTAAGCATTTTTTCTGTTCCTAAGCTCTTTATAAATATGTGAAGCTTTTACCCCATCTTTTGGGAAACAGGGTTTGTTGGAACATGCTGTATTTTCATTTTTCTTCCAAACAGGCAATTCAGATGCTTCTCCTAACCAGGAGAAACACCTTTACATGAAACTCTGTCCACTCTGTGAGCTACCTGAAACCATGAAGCTGTGATGAGCATCCTGGCAAAACTTTCGTAAGACTGAGCTCCAGCAGCTTTACAGAAACATTTCTCTCCCATGCAGGACACCCCTGAGTTAGAGATGTGCTGCACAACTCCCTTACCTTACCAGGTCATTGAGGTCGCCTGTGCCCTCCGTGCCCAGGTGAGCCATGTGCTCATGGAGCTCTTTACACAAAGTGCCCGAGAACATGTGCAGATTGGAGGGACTCATCTTCCCCTTCATCATGCTGTAGAGGTTACCATGGTTCTGATAAAATGCTTCTGCAGGAACAGAGACTAAATACAAAATGAAACGGAAACGTTTTGGGAAGTAGATTTCTCACTGAAAGACAGAGTGAACATTTTTACACATAACTTTTTGACTCTAATTTAAATGCCTTAACCCCCATTTTCCTAAAGTAAAATTCCCTGGAAGCTTCTTTGTAACCACGTAAAGATTTTGGTAGTGACACTACCAGTCTGTGTAACATCTTCCTGCCTCATGAAGCTTCAGTGCCAGAACCAATAATCCAGAGATTTCCCCCCAGTGGGATATATAGAGATGTGCAGGCCTGCTACACAACTACAAAACTGGATGAAGTGAAAAATAATCTATCCCAAGAAAAAACCAGTTTGTGTCTCTATGCTATAGTAGTACATCCTCATAAACACCTCATCCTTTTCTAATGATTGTGTTACTACTGTGTAGCAACTAATTATTGCTGCAAGCTGATTTTCCAGTTAAGTGATAGGATTACCTATGATTGCTCTTAACATGCAGGTGGAGTGTCCAGCCACAGCAAAGGACCTGATCTCAAACTGAGGTTGCTGGATAGTAAAAGTAGTAACAGTTCCTGGATCAGAAACTTCTGATTCCTTGAGACTGAATCCAAATCCCTTGGCTGGTTTACAGTACTGGGTCATCACAGAGAAATTGGATTTCACCATTTCTAGCACAGTCATGGATTAAAATAAGCATTTAAGGCATGATCAAAAAGCCAACAGGCCTTGGGTAGCGATTTAATGTTCCTGGGTAACTAGATTTGGTTTCCTTTAAAAAATGAAAGGTCTCAGTTACCTGCATTCTTGACAGCTTGTTGTACTGCCTGTTCAAAATTTAAGTCTTCAGATTTAAAAAATGCTTCAGTTCCTTCTTCCTCAGTCACAAAAGTGAATCGTTTTCCCAGAGCAAATATTGTGAACACAGGTCCATGCTGGAACAAAGAAAGATTTCCTGTCAGTACACTGTTAACACATTTTGCAGGAGCCCCAGCACAACTTCAGTGCTGCTGAGAGGTCAGGAAGAAGGACCTGGTCATTCCTTCTCTCTGCACACCTTGGCTCAGAACTGCACAAAGATGAATACGAATCAGACCAAAATTTGGAGACTTATGACCAGAAGGGAATGTGGTATGTGCCTGCCTGACCTCTTGCAAAGTAGAAGAGATTCCTTCTCTTAACACTTTATATTTGAATTACATTGCAGTTCAAACAATACAACCTGCGTGGATTTAGAGAACCCAAGGGATGGATTATCTGCTGCATCCCTTGGCTGCCACAGCAAGGTACCAATACTGTAAAAATCCATAATCCTACTCTTTCAGCCAACATTGGTTTAGCAAAAACTCCACCCTCCTGAGTATTTTTTAATATTTCAGGTACCCTTTCCTTTCCTCTTTCCCCTTTCCCTTTTCCCCTTTCCCTTTCCCTTTCCCTTTCCCCTCCCTTCCCTTTCTTTTCCATTCATCTCCTAATACCAATGATTTCCTTCTTAGAGAGATTAATATCAAAATACCTAACAAGCTTTAAGCAGAACAGATTGACTGACATTCAGGAAAGGTTTTTGATGCCATAAATCATTCTTTCATCTTCCCTTAATCTAATATCCTAGAGTCTTCTTGAAACTTTCAGCAATAGGCATTCAGTTCTGAGTTCCTAAAATGATCCCTGATATTTTTAAGTACTCTAAACTAGAAAACAAATGAGCAATATCTACTGTCATAAAAAGGCACAAAAAGATCATTCTACCTTGCTCACATTGTTTATGCCATTGACTTTAACCCTTTATTTTCCTGTTGGTGTCTCTAGTGTACATCTTGCTTCATCAAAAGCTCTTTGAAGCCAAGGAAAAGATTCCTCCTGGCATCAGGTGGATTTTGATTGTGTCCTTCAACTGCAAATTATTAAAGAAAGAATGACAGTTCAAACTCACTGAGTGATAATAAATAAAATATTGTTTTAATAACGAGTGTTCAAGGCCAGGTTGGATGAGGCTCTGAGCACCTGTCCACTGGAATTTGTCTCTGCCCATGGCAGGAGGTGGAACAAGATGAGCTTGGATTAAGGTCCCTTCCAACACAGACCAATCTGTGATTCTATGACTCTATAATAACTAAATTTCTAAGACTGCTTTTTGATGTTCAGGTCTTCATCATCAGTCTGGATAAAAATCAGTGAATTTGTACCATGCTTGTTTTTAAATTAGATTTTTAAAATTTTTAACTAACATTAAAATATATTTAAACTAATTTAAAAATAAAATTAAATTTGAACTAATAGCAACCTGCAATAACACTTAATTATTCAATTAAGGTCACACTCAAAGATTGGAACACTTTATTTTAGGTGATTACATGTGAGCGAGATGTCTGAGCTCCCCATAATAGACAACAGAAATCAAGCCTAAGCAGTCAAGGGATCCTAAAAACCAATTAACCAGACCATCTCCTGCACACCTGTTTTTGGAGGGAGCTGAACTGCCCTTGGACTCCACTGACAGCACTGACTACATGTCCAGTGACCATCTTGGTAACCTGCAAACACTCACACAAACAACCTGGGTTTGAATCTCATCCAGCTTCCTGCAATCTATTTAGGATCATTAAAATTAGACCAATATTTAACAAAACTGAAATAAGAAAGCTCCGTAGATGACTTTCTCCAGACTAAGTCAGCCTCATGGAGCAACGCTGTGGTGGCAGATACTCAAAAACAGATCTTTCAGAATGCAGAATTTTGTGTCCAAATAAATATGACATTTGATAAATGCAATGCAAAATTAAATTGCTAAAAAAGGTTTGACAATCAAACAAATAAAGGCAATCTGCCTCCCCAACAATAAAGACTTTTCCAAGCATGCCAGATGCAGAAGTCTCCCAGTGTGCTGCTGAGCCTGATAAATACTCAAGGTACCAAAAAACAAGTGGGGAAGGAATCTGAGGTAGGGATTACATCAGTGTAAGACAAGTCCCACCCTGGAGCCTTTCACTGACAGTGATGGACTGAGACCTTGTTTTGAAGGCAGTATTATACAGAATAGACTTAAACAAGTTCTAGGTAAAACTGATAAATATTTCAATTCAGAACTCTTGAGGAATTAAAGTCAGAAATTGCAGAACTCCCTACTGTGATCTCTTAAATCATCTTCAGCAACAGGAGGATGGACAGGCAAACATGGTGCCAGAAGGGCCTGGGAAGCCTCAAAGAGTCATTTCAGTACTCAAAAAATTACAGTAAGCATTATTAAAGATTGGGATTAGTAGTGGATGAATAGGATATACTGAAGAAGAGCCCAATACAGCTTTTAGGGAGATATAAGTTTGTATGGTGTTAGAAGTTTTCCTAATTCATTCCTTGGAGGAAGAGCTAAAAGTTTACTCATGATCTGGAGTCATTTGAGAGTCTAAACAATGAGAAGACCTAGAAATATCACAGAGGAAAGCTTAGAATAATGACACTCTGAAATTACTCCAAAATCTATTATGCAAGTGCTAATAAAGGGCTTTAAACTGAAAGGAAGTAGGTTTGCATTGAATATTAGGGAGAAATTCTCTACTGTGAGGGTGGGGAGGCCCTGGCACAAGTTTCCCAGAGAAGCTGTGGATGCCCCATCCCTGGAAGCGTCCAAGGCCAGAGTGGATGGGGCTCTCAGATACCTGGAATAGTGGAAGGTGTCCCTGTCATGGCAGAGGGGTTAGAATGAGATGATCTTTAAGGCTCCTTCCAACACAAACCATTCTATGATAATTAATCTGGAGCTCTTATCTTGCTAGGAAAGAGGAAAAAGGACAACAAACATCTAAACCCATCCTGTGCCTGCATCTTCAATTTAATTTGTATTTCTGCCCATTCCATCTCAGCAGGATATTCTGAGCTAGTCAGTGTCAAAGGGATGCACAACATGCATGAATATTTCAATAAAAGGAGATTAAGCAGACTTAGACCCCAGGAAAAGAGGAAAATATAATCATTATTCTCAGTTTCTCGTAATGTAAAAGCTAATAGGCTTGAGATTAGGAGTTAGATGGTTTAAAACCAGACAGACTACTTTATTCATGGGGGTTATGATTAAATTATGGATTCACTACTGTGCATTGCTGTGAAGCCAAAATTATACACAGGGTAACAAAAGAGATTAGGTCAAATCACCTAGCTGCAAATTCCAGCCTAGCAAAGCCCTAAACCAGGAGCTGGGAAGAAAAAGCAGGAGGCTGCACATTCTCACCTGGGCATGCCCCTCTTACTGAACACATCCTAATGGCTGCTGTCCCAGACAGACAACTGAATAACCAGAGTGTTCATCTGTCAAAATGTGTAATTACATTGATGTTACACTGCAATAAAATCAGTTCCTAGAACGAGCTGTGGGGCAGTTCTGCACTTGTGTTATGGGAAGGTACCAACAGAGTGCAGGCTCTGCTGTCAGCACTGCATCCAGGTTACTGCTCTAAAACAGCTTTTAAGGAGACCTCACAACATTGAGAGATATAGAAAGCAAAACAAAAACCCTCTTAGGATTTACTGCTTTCACTCATGAAAGCTAATTTTTTCCAAAGATTGGGAAACACTTCAGTGCCGCAATGAGAGGCAGATTCAAGCCTAAGCAAAGTAACACTCCAGAGAAATAAAAAACTTCAGAAGGATGCTCTCCAAAATCCCAAAGGAAATCAGGGAAATAGTCATATTCCCCAGGGGAACTGACAGGGAGCAACCACTCACAGCTGAGACAGCTGCATTGCACCAAGAGCTGGGAGCACTGGGTGGGTTTCCTCTCCCTTGGGTGCACACACACACAGGGTCAACGCCATGTCCCCTCTCTAGCTCAGGGACTGCAGCATTTTGGTCTTCTACACTTGGGACCAGTCCCAGACCTCCAGTGACTCAGCTGTGGACACTGGCTATGGAAATGCTCCACCAGAAGCCTTCTCCAGCCTGCTCCCCTCCACATGTCCCTTGCAGTGTAACCCAGTGAGCCACTCCTCACCCAGCCATACACAGAAAGGCTGAGAGTCCTGGGACACGGCACCTTGTCCCAGGTCAACACTCTGAGAGGGATGTATGGATCTCACAGCTCCCTACAACAGTGCAGAACAATCTCCTGGGTTTAACTGCATTTCTCTTGCTTGCTTAATCAGCAAACTGATGAGAAGAATTTGAAATTCCTTGTTAAGTCTTACCATGTTTGCCAGTAAAAGTGGGGAGCCACATCCTTTGAACCCCTCATTAAGCTGCTCACTCTGTATTTTATGTTTCACAGTGGCTCTGGTTATTCCCCCTGCCCATTCCAGACTGCTGAAAAACTTCTTTCACCAGGCAGCTTCAGGAGGAAGAGGTGGTACCTTTTATTAGATGAGAGATTAAATATTTTATTAGGGCAGGTGAACTTTCTTTTCTTAGTCGCAGTGATGACACAAGGGAGAAAGGAGACAATTCTTCCAGCCCACGTGTTCTTCCGTGGGAGGAAAATAGAAGCAGTAAACTCCAAGCAAAGGACATGCTGCAAGCAGTGGAACTTTACTGTGCTACCCAGGATTTGAGAGAAAAAACAGTGAAGGCCAGATGCAAAAGGTATTAAGGAAGAAAGGTATTAAGAAAAAAAGGAATTAAGAAAGAGATGAGTGTCACTTTGACAGTCTGAAGGATTAATTCAGGGGAGGAATTTTCTCATTGCAAGAGTCTCCCCTGAAGATCACGACCTTGAAGAGAAGAAGAGGTTTCACATTGCCTGAAGCCTGTTTCTGCAACACCTTTTACCAGGGCAGCTTGCTCATACTAAGGACACCTAACCCTGTTCTGGCAGTATCGAGGAGCCTGGAATTACCACAGATGTATTTTGCAAGGGCTGTAGTGCCTGTTAATGACCCCTCTGGCAGCAGCATGTGTTTTGTTTGGCTGCACTCTGCAACAGTGCCTACTCTTTTAAAAAGGGAGCAGGCAGGAAAAGACTTATTTTTTCTGGCCTCAGCACAGCGTGCCAGTGTGGGAGGTGAGAAGGGAAGGAGACTTTCAGTGCCTGAGGAGGTTTTAAAGAGAGGAAGGGGACAACAAACAAGTGGCCTTCCTCAGAGACAGGGAGACTGTTGGGTGATGCTGCTGCAGGCAGGTGGCCAGCCTGAGAGGGATGGATGAAGACATCTGCCCTTGGCTCAAGGGGACCACAGGGAGAGGCCACAAGGAGCTCCTGCACTAAGAGTCAAAGGAAAGGTCCTACCAGCAAACATACAGTAAATGGAGAGAGGTCAGAAAGCCTTTTTTTCCTTCTTTGCTTTGAGTTTTCACCCGGTGAAAATGTTTCTTGTTCTAGTTTGTGTCTCAACAAAACCAGAGGTTTATAAAGTCCTTCAGGTGTTTCTGGTGTATGCAGATGTGTCAGCAGCTGCCACAGCATCAACCTGGAGCCTGGAAGGTCTCTAGGCAAATGAATACCAAAATTAATTAACCCAGAGCCAAATGAGTGTGCATTTGCACAGATGAAAGCTACAGGAAAAGCACAGTAATATAAAATTAAAACTGGCCTGTCAAGCACAGAGAAGCCAAGAAACCCCAGATCATACCTCTGAGCTTACCCCACAATGCACCCAATGTGCTGCAATACCAGACTGACACTCTTGTTCTCAAAGATCAGATTTAATCCTCTGCTTTAACACCATGAATTTATAACAATACAAAATTAAATACAAATATGAAATCTACTAGTTCAAAATGAGAAAGCAAGTGTTAAACATTCGGTATTCATTAATTTGTTTTTGTTTTGTTTCAAAATTCAGGATGTTACAGTGGTTTCATTTTTAGCTAGTTTTTGCAAGTAGTGGGCTGTTATCTTTCAACATGGAACACTCAAGGCTGACAACACTGTAGTAGCAGATGGTATAATCCCTGAATGAAAGTGGGAAACTGAAGTTTACGTCAGTTATTATTAAATATCTAGAAATTAAGAATTTGTTCTCTTTCTATCTGACAGACACAGAAAAAATTCAAGTCCATGGGGTGAATCCTGACCCCCATGTTTGGTTAAGATTTTTTAGGATGGAAAACTTTGTCTGCCAAGCACGTCTGTGTTGCTTGAATGTTGAGGGACACCAGCTGCTGCTCAAAAATCTCACCTAACTTTAGGCAAGCAAATAAATAGTTTCCTGGTCCCGGCCCCTGGCACAGAGTCTTCCACATTATCTGAAACCAAGACTAACACACAGCCACACTATTCAAAAGCAAAACGGCAGGGGTCCAAGCGGGATGATCACAGCACAGAGATCGTGCCTGGATCAGATCCACAACTCACCAGTGCTGGTGGTACTACGCCGATTCTTCACCATTTCAATGCTCCTGACGTTATAAAACGTGACAGGAAAGGGAAAACAAGGCAGAAGTTTCTGGCTGCCTTTCCCCTTGCAGGCCGCCACCCCGAGCACGCACCCACGAGCAGGCAGGCCAGCACACGCATTACCTTCTTTCTGGCTTGCTCTATGAACTCCAGAGGAGCTTTCCCGAACTGAAACGCAGCTCCAAACCACGGGATCCAGCCCCTGATGCAAGGAGGGGAGCTCGGGTTTCTCGGCTGGAACAAAAGAGCCTTGACAATGAGCAGTCCCAGGAGCGCGGCCGAGAGCAGAGCGAGTTCCATTTTGCCTCTCTGCCTCTGTCCCAATCGCCTCAGCTGCTCCGCCCGCCGCAGCCCCGGCACGGCCGCGCTGGCCGAGCTCCGAGCTCGGCATCACCAGAGACCTCTGCCCGGCCCTGCCGGCACTGCACTGCCACGGGATGTCAAAAGCACCGAGCACAGGGCACAAGCCCTTGTTCTGCGAAAGGCAGAGCCAGTCCTGCTCTGTTCTGGGATGAGGACCAACTCTGCTGCTTGCAAAACGTCGATGTTGCTGTGGCAAATCTTGGACTTTGCACCAGTTGCTGGAAGGCCGCCCGGGCAGCCAGGGACACGGCCAGGGACACTGGCAAAGCAGTGCAGAGCCTTCTTCAGCTTTTAAAAAATACGGATTTTTTGCAGCATGGAGATTACAACGCAGAGAGCCTGTGATTTGCAGACATTTAGCTTTCAGCAAGTCAGATGGCAAGAAACTTCTGTAGGCATCACCTGAAGCAGAAACCTTAAGAAAGGTATCTCTCACCCGTCTGAGATACCTCATTAAAGGCTAGATGTGTGTCCAGTGTCTGAGGAGCAGAGAAACGCTTCTGAGGTTGAACTGCCAATTCAAAACCTGCTGGTCACCTCTATTATGTCAGTGCCATGTCAAGAAGACAAGGTTTCAGAGAGGTCAGATTAGTTTCTTTGCATGTGTGAAAGTGGCACATCAAAATTACTTACAGAACACATTAAGTATAAAAAACCCTAGGAAGTGGCGTCAGAATCTACCCACACACACCCTGAGCAGGTTTGAAGAGAACACAAAACCAGGAGAGGTGGCTGACAGACCAGATAAGTGTGCTGCCACTCGGGGACCTCAGCAGGCTGGAAAACAGGCAGACAGGGACTTATCTCAATATCAGAGATATTGATATATCAATGGACGAGATCTCAGGGATCCCCTGGTTCAGCTTTTCCTGGGGAACAAAAAAATAAAAAGTGACTTCATGTAGTTCAGCAAAATGCCAAGTTCTGCCCCTGGGTAGGAACAACACCATGCACCAGCACAGGCTGAGGGGGCACCTGGGTGGACAGAACCTTGCAGTCTGCGGTCCTGGTGGACACCATGTAGAACATGAGATGGACCTTTGCACTCAGGATCACCCTGGGCTGCATCAGGGAAAGTGCTGCCAGCAGACTGAGGGAGGTGATCCTCTGCCAAAAGTGAAGTGCCAAAAAGGGCCTGGAGCATCTGTCATTTGAGGAGAGGCTTGAGGCAGCTGGGACAGCTCACTCTGGAGGAGAGACAGCTCAGAGGAATCGTCTCAGTGTGTATGAACACCTGAAGGGAGGGTGCAAAGAGGATGAAGCCAGGCTCTTTTCATGGTGCCTAGTGAAAGGGCAAGAGGCAGTGGGCCTAAACAAACACAGATACAAGTACAGTTTAAGTCCCTTCCTATAGAGGAATAGGTGCACAAACAGGAACCTTTGTACTTGTGCAGACAGGCAGTACAGTAAAAGTAGCACAGCAGAAACACACCTGATAGTAGGAGGTTAAGAGCTGTGAAAAAGAGGTGTATGTTCTTCATTTAACAGTCATTCTGAAATACTTTGGGATATTATATGTTGGTTATAGGTGCAGAAGAACAAGCTCACATATGTCAGCTGTGACAAATAGGGTGCTGATGTCCATTTTTCAAACTGTCTGGAACAAACAGATCAATCACTGTTAACTGTGGTGTTTCCACACTTCAGGTGTTTAGCTATCACAGCTCGTCATAGGTTTATTTCCTGGTTTTATTTTATCCATTAAATTATTTCTCTTCCTATAAAGGGGTAAAGTGATAAGAGAGCTAAAGGCCTTGTAATATTGGAGAAAATGCACATTTTCATTATATGCATGGTATATTTTCATTAACTGACTGAGTAGTGCGTTTAAAGTGATCTATGTGTACAGGTAAGACAAACCCTCAAGCCTCTGTGAAAACATTCATTAAAGGCTTTTGTGCTTTTGGCCTTTTTGTTTGTTTTGCTTAGGTTGTACTTTTAGGGCAAGATTTTGTTAAGGACATGAGATGCAAGGCACTGTTGTGAGGAGGACACAATAAGTACAATGGTGCAACAGTCACTGCCAAGCTTTCCTTGGGCTGGGCAGTGGTTAATGCTCAGTGGTTTTGAAGTGAATTAACACAGAAGCACGGGTGAGGGCACTGGGTGGTCCAGCTGCCTTTCTCCAGCAGCCCACAGCTGTCCCAGACCCCGTGCACTGCTTCCACCCCATCTGAAGTCCACACTCCCTCCCTGCATATGCAGCCTTTGGTCAAACTGGTTTGGGACAGAAACCAAATGACTCTGTCTCACTGAGAACTGAAATAAATTAATAGGAAGAGTCCTCTCTGCTGGTGCTGTCTTGTCTCAGGATTCAGGGATATAGGAACTCCAGGTGTTTGATGGCTCTCCATGACTACTGACCTTTCTCCACACATGACAGAGCTGTCCATGTCCATCCACCTCTAGTCAGGTTCATTTCAAAGGTCCCGTGGGAGGAGAATATTCCTCTTGACAGCCATCCCCCAATCATCTGCTTTAAAAAAGAACCTATTTCTTCAGGCTAAAAATGACCATGGAGAGCTTCTCCTTGCACAAGATGCGGCAATGCTGTGAAGTTTACTTTAAGGAGGGATCTCGTTGTTGTTTTCCACTCTCTAAAGCATGATCACACAGAAAATGAGAATGTACCCAGAGATGTTCAGCTAAAGGATGGTTGTGAAATCCTCATCCTGGGAGGATTTCAGGGGACCAAACAACACCTGGGGCAACCTGATGCAACTCTGTCACTCTGCTGTGACAGAGGACTGTAGGATGACTGCAGGTGAACTCCGGAGGTCCTCTCTGCCCCACCTTACAAGTCGATGATACACAAACTACTAAGAGTGTGGCACAAGCTGACCCAAGCCCACAGAACAGCTGTGGAGAGAGGCACAAAGTGCCACAGCAGATTGTATGAACTGTCCAGAAACAGGCCCTGAACCACTCCTACCTTCCGTGGAGCCAGATATGTTTGCATTAAATTGCAATATGCTCTCTCTCCATTTTTAACCATAGTTTTGTCAGGAGTTTGCTATATCCCTGTATAAATTCTAATTAATTTTAACTCCGAGAAGGATCTAATTTAATACCAATTACTGGTGACCAATGAGACAGATTCATCCAACTCCAATTGAGTATTTCACCTGCAGTGCTCCCTTATTTTGTCTGAATAATTTTGAAGGGGACCACACACTAAAGCTTTAGGCAGTCAGACAGAGATGTGGAGAGGTGTTCTGGAATAAGTTTCTGTGACCAAAAAAATCCTCAAATCAGCATGAGGATTACTGACTAATGGCTAATGATTAACTTAGTGATTCAGCTGAGCCTTAATGATAAATGAAAAGCTTCTCTTGAACAGCACATACCTTATCTTCTTTTCTTTTCCTATTTTTTTTAAATATTATTATAAGAACCTATATAGATCTACAATAATATAAGAGAAATTAGAACTGGCACACAACAGATTTCAGCATTCAGCCAGGAAAAGCTTTAAACTTTTCACTTATGGACTCTAAGAAGCAATCAATTTCTGCCATCTCAGGCGTGCTGGGATCCTTGTTCAAACTGCAGGGCTGCGTGCCTAATCCGCAGCCCCAGCTCGGCACGTAGCTGTTGCTAATACGGCTCTTACTAAACCAGATCTGGAAAAATTCATCCCTCCCGGATGCAGCTGCTTGACACAGGAACAGAGTTTGGGGCTCCCCAGGCAGTGCTGCCAAAGACAGCACCCCGCAAAGCAAACAGACCCCACGCATAAACTTGAGCTGTCATAAATAATTACTTTTTTTACTGTAGATAATGGACAAAGCCGTGCGTGTGTCTGTACCTGCAGTGCCGGTTTCCGGGCACAGGGCAGCCTTGGTGACAGACTACATTTCCCAGGAGCCTGTCGCGCCGGAGTCTCTTGTGTCACTGCAGGAGGACCTTCCAGCTCTGCGGAGCCGCTCGGGCTGCTGCAGTTCCCGGTGCTGGCGTTGGAGAAACATGACCTTCAGCAGCTTTCCTCCTAAAGCACCGCGAGCTGATCTGCGCTAGGGCCCGCTCTTGCTGCAGGCACACCGAGCAGGGTGGCTGGTTAGCCTCGGTTCATGTGAGATGCTAGATGTCACCTGGAGAAGAAGAGAGGAGCTTGCCTCTTCCAGAGAGATGGCCCCGAGCCAGCAAATTCGCTCTGTCAGCCTGTGCAGCGGCTGTGGCAGAACTAGGTACAACTCACCGTGGTTTGCCGAGAGGGAAGGGGGTCAAATTTACTTACGGGGGGCAGGGGGAAGATCAGTCCCCGGATGCCTCATTCCTCAGTGTTCTGCTCCAGCAAATCTGCATTTCGCTGTGCTAGCTGTGGCTTTTCCATAATGTAAGCCTTCCAAGTGTTTTCTGCCACCTGACCGTGGCCGGAGGAAGGGTTTTTCAAGATGAAGTCTTTGCCTCGGAGACCGAAGGGCTGCAGTCATTAACTCAGTGCAGTTGTGCTAATTTAAGCTTTGCGCTGGCTGCATTTCCAGAAAAAGACTAAAGAGGCAGGCAGATCTGTTGCCTAAGTTACTGGCAAGGCCTTATTCCTTCAGGAATTTCCTTTTCATAGTTAATGAAGGTCAATCAAAGAAAAATCGACTCGTAAGTTTCTGGTCACAGTGGATATGCCTATAAAAATGGAGTTGGAAAACTGCTTGGTGAAACATGGAATAGAAGCCCACTGGCATATGTGTAGCACTGCTTTGTGATCAAGTAACTTACTTCGAATATTTTTCAACATGTTCTTTATAATTTCTACAGGCTCTTACAGGCAACTCAGTTACGTTGCTCTAAGGGTTTGTAACTTCTCAGTCGTTGCTAATCTTTAAAATGAATACCAAACTTAATGCACAAATAGACGATAAACTTGCTGAGGCTTTGAGCAGTGACTGCCTTCCCCTGGCACCTGAGTCCTGCTTGGGAAGGACCCTGGTGTGTCACAGAGGTACGGAAACAAAGCCAAGGCCTGCTCCTGGCCTCAGGCTGAAAAGGTCCACTGCCGGGAATTCCTGGACTGGAACTGAAATGAGGGGCACGAATATATATCCATACTATTTCAGGAGCAACCCTGGAAAGCTGAGATCAACTTGGATCTCCTTCACGTGCCACTAGTTATTTCAGTGAGAGAAATAAGAGACTAAACATGATATTTGTGCCTGTATAAGGAAAGCAAGCATGCTTTAGGGTGGACAGATATGTAGATAAGTTTGTAGGTGAGCCTGAATGTGTGTCTGCATTATGATGACCTCTATGGGGTTGTTCCTGACCATAACATGAGCTGCCACTGTGCTGGACAGAATTGGAGAGACCACATGGATTGAGAGATGTGACTGGTCTGTATTCAGGGGGAGTAACTGGAACATTTTAATTCCGAGTCCCTCAAGATTTTTAATTCTGAGTCCCTCAGAAGGTACATATATTGCATAACAAACCTGCAAAACTAAATATGGGAGAAAGACTGGATGTTTGACAGGAATGTCATTTAGTTACTTGTGCCTAGAGCCATTTTGAACAGACTTGGATGAGAATTCTCCTTTTCTCCAGGGATCTCCCGGACCCTGTTGGTTACAGCCCCTGCTCCCCACTGGTGCCTGCCCAGCGCCTTGGGTGCTGGCAGGGCGTTGAGGTGCAGCTGTTCCCGGCACGGGAGGTTTCCCCGCAGCCGCACGTGTATTCACGTGTGTTCCTGGCCCTTTTCTCTCAGTGACATTTCCCCTGGATCTCACGAAAACCCGGCTGCAGATCCAAGGTGAAGCTGCCGTGCGCCGCGATGGAGCTGCAGCCGGGCAGGCGGTCCCGTACCGCGGGATGCTGCGCACGGCCGCCGGAATCGCGCAGGAGGAGGGGATACACAAGCTCTGGCAAGGAGCCACGCCGGCCGTCTACCGCCACATAGGTGAATATCTGCTCGTGGTGGGACACGATGGGTCCTGCCTTCTGTGGTCAAGCCCTTTGGAGTGAACTTGACATATTTTCTTGTATTATATATGTATCTCTGAAGATTTTTCAGTGTAGCCTGCAGTCCCACTTTGAAATATACGAGATTCCAGATCAATAGCGCCTCTTCCTTGCCTTTCCCAGTCCTTCATGGCCTCACTCTGGCTTCTGGGAAAACAACATGTGAGTTCTCTGTCATCTTTGCAGGAAGGTCTTGTTCAGGAAGTCCAGACACACAGAGTTCTCAGAACAATAAATGTCTCATATGTGAGGGAAATGGGGACAGATTCGGAAAAAAGATGAGGTTGCAAGCACAAGGGGAAAATACAAGTGCTTAAAAGAAATGCATTAGAGGTTTGGCCACAAATAACAGCTTTCTCTGCTTTACTTGGAAACACAGTGAAAGCAACAAACCTCAAAAGCACTTGTGGGGGTTTTGTGCTTGGCATCAGCCCAGAGGGAGGTGATGCAGTCCCATCTCCTTAGGGTGCAGGCAAAGCTGTGCTACCTCCTGGCAGACCTGTAGCTCAGCCAGAGAGATTTTTTGATGCTAAAATGCCCTGGCTCTCCCACTGACACCAGGCAAACCCCTCACTTTCCCCATTCTTATCACAAACATGAGAGCAGTGACCAACTGACCCAGGCGAGCTCTGGAGTGTCATGAACCAAGGTCTTGTTCTCTCTCTCCCTGTGACCTCCAGAAATGGCAGATCAAAGAACTGTCTCCTGCTTTTGTTTTCCACAGTATACAGTGGTGTTCGGATGGTTACTTATGAACATCTCCGTGACTCCGTGCTGGGCAGGGTGGAGGATGAAAGCTTTCCTCTCTGGTAATGTTGCATATTCATGCATATTTATTGCTTGCTTGGGGATTGTCCTTACTGCAGGAGTCCTACAGCCAAATCTTAGATCCAAAATGTATCTGGTTTTAGAATGGGATTGATAAAATCTACAACAAAATACTTGTCATGCCCAATGCTACAGGAAGGGGGACCTATGGATAATACTGAAATTTCTGATTTTACTAAAATAAAGAGACCCATAAAATTAACACAACTCACCTAGTAGCTGTGGGAGAGAAAGAAAAGTTTTATATATCAGCAAGCAGTTTGGAATTTCAGGTGGGCATTCAGTCACAATACATGGGGCATCATCCTTTACTTGTGTACTTTGCCATCCTGCCATTAAACCTTAAGCAAAGAGCATACTATAACCTTGTTTGGTTTGTGTGTGGGTTTGTTTTTTTTCTCAGATAAGTTTTAACCCTTTTTGAAAATTTACAGAAATATTACTGACTACTTTAACAACCCGTAGCCACCACAGTTATTACCTTCACTTTGGCTGTTAAAATATGGAATAAGCATTTACACTTGTTCCACCTGGGTTGTGCTGATGAACTCTTCAGCTCGAGCACTGTGACTTGTGAAGATTTTCAGTGTATTCTGGAGCACAATTTTTCTCCATTTGGCAGGAAAGCTGTGGTTGGAGGCATGTCTGCAGGTGCCATTGGACAGTTTTTTGCCAGCCCAACTGATCTGGTGAAGGTGCAGATGCAGATGGAGGGAAAAAGGAAGTTGGAAGGAAAACCGTTACGGTTGGTTCCTCTCACAGCTGATGGTTTTTTTCCCTGATACTGGTCACTCTTCGGCCCAGGGTGTGGCTCTCTGTGTTTTCTGCCACCCCTTCTCCCCAGCTGCTCTGTGCCCTTTTACAGGGAGGGCACCCGATGGCTTTGGGCAGTGAAGGTGGGGTAGGGGGGGAGTGCGGGGGAAATCAAGACCTCCTCCTTATTCCATTTATACTCATCTTCTTTATTCTAGTTTATTGGTCTCAGGGACCACAAGCCCATCCTTTGTGCTGCAGCACGTCCATGCCAGCACTGTACCATGGGGAGGGAAGGATGCTTTCTGAAGATGGAAGAAAGCACAAGAGAAATGGCTTATGCAGGATGGAGAGGCACAGGGAAGGCTGGCACACAGCAAGGCTTGGGACTCTCCTGCAAATACCAGGACATGCTGCTCTTTGCATCCCAAACTGCTGCCATCATTTGGTGTCATGTACATTCAGTATTGTAACCCAGTGTGGGATCTGAGGGCTGTCTGCTGTTAGGGACCAAATCACTGCTTTGCAAGGCAGCCGGTATCTCTGGTAAAATATTGTGGCATGAAAGTCAAAGACAGATCTAAAAATGGATCTGGAGGGCCAGATCCTTGCAGCTATAAATTCCTAATCTTACATGAGACCTGGTGCAGCAAAGTACTGGAACATGCAAAGATTTCACTGGGCTGTCTACCCACAAGTTGCATCTTGATTTCAGGTTTCGGGGTGTGCACCATGCATTTCTGAAGATCCTGTCTGAAGGAGGAGTAAGGGGACTTTGGGCTGGATGGGTACCAAATGTCCAGAGAGCTGCTCTGGTGAATATGGGAGGTAAATGGAATAACTTGGCCTGCAGCACTTAAGGCCCCACCAAAGCTTTAGGAAAAAAGGAGTTCAGCTGCTCCCTTTGTCTTAGTGTCTTGATTACTTGCACTGGGCCCCTGTTTGGAGCACCCTGTGGATGACCGTCTCTGCCTTGTGCACCTCTGTTTTGGTCCTGTGGAAATCAAATGACTTAAGAGTTTTTACCTGAGTTTAAGGAAAAGTGAGCCAGGAGCTGAAGGGGTCCCATGGCCAGCAAAGCAGGGACCAAGTGAGGTGAGCAGGGCAGAGCCAGCAAAGGCAGCCAGGCTTCACCAAGGTCCAGATCCATAAGGAAGTGCGTGGTGATGAGGCAGGTCTGAGGCCAAGCCAAGCTGAGGTGATGAGGAAGCTGAGCCAGCAATAGGGCTAGTGAGGGTCACCCAGATACAGCTCAGCATCATCTGTAAGGTAAATCAAAGCAGATGGGAGCAGAAAGGAGAATGTACTCACCTGTATAAAGACAGGACTCAGGTGCCACAGCCGTCATTAAAAACTGTGGGCAGAGTGCCAGCTGTGCTGAAGGCAGGAGCCACAAAGGAAATGAGCATCCTGTGTTGTGAACAGCACAGACACCATTCACTCCTGACACTGCTGTTTTTTCTCATTATCCTTCTTGCAGATCTGACCACTTACGACTCAGTGAAACACTTTTTGCTTCTCAACACAACTCTGGAGGACAATAGTGTGACTCACGGTGTTAGCAGGTGCCGTATTCTCCAATTACCCCTTCTCCACTGTGGAGCATTTCCAGCCTTGCTGTCTTCTGTCTCTCTGTGCCAGCAGAAGACCCCATTATTTGATTTTGGTACTGCTGATGAAATGTAACTTTGGAATCATGTTTTTCCCGAGAGAACATCACTTAATAGAAGACACGAGAGAAAGGATGCAACCATTGCTACAAAACTGCCCTCACTAGAAGTGCCTTGTTGGTGTATTTAAACACCTTTGCTCTAATTTATGGGATCACAGTGGTACAACTTCTGCAGAATGTTCTTTTACTCTCTTAAATGATGAAAAAAATCTACTTTATATAAACAATATTATGAATTGCCTATTGTGAGTCCTTCATCCCTGACTCAGAACTGCCCTCAGAGGTGAGGGCAGCTGGCACTGGGAGGACATGTGAGCAAGAGCAGTACTAGCAAGCCTCCCAAAACAAGTTTATGTCATGAGTTATTACTCATGATTTGATGATAACTGTTTTAATATATCTTTATTATAAGAACTGGAATCAAGGTGCTGAAATTTTTATGATACATCTTGGTTTTCTTTCTTAAGTATCTATTGCTGTTGGTAGTGCCTGCTCCGGGCTGGTAGCAGCTGTTCTGGGAACTCCTGCTGATGTGGTCAAGACCCGGATAATGAACCAGCCAAGAGATAAGCAGGGAAGGTATGGATGCTTTGGAGACCAACTTTTCAGCAGCACATTGACACCATGGGTCTCACTGATTTCACTGGGAGTGAAGTGCTAAGTCGATAATTTGCTCTTCATCTTTCTGATGATGATTTTAGTGATTTAGTAAATGTCTGAGGGGTGTTGTTGTGATGGTCGCCTAAGTTCTGGATTAGACTCCAAGGAGCTTACACAAGTGCTTTGGCTTATAGAAAAATATCAGCAACAAAATACTTTTATGAGGGGGATGGGCTTTTTAAAAATTGTGTATTTGTAATCCTAACATTGATTGTTCTCCTTGCACATTGCTAGAGGTCTGCTCTATAAATCTTCCATGGACTGCTTGATTCAAACTGTCCAGGGTGAAGGGTTTATGTCTCTGTACAAAGGCTTTATACCAACCTGGATGCGAATGGTATGTGCTTTTAAACTCTCTTTGCAAGAACAATCAGCATTAAAATGTGAGGAGTGTGGATGTAGCCCTAACCCTGTGTAATATTACAATTTTTGTATGAAAGATACAATCATAGAATTGTAGAATGGTTTGAGTTCAAGAGACTTTAAAGATCATCTCATTCCAAGCCCTCTGCCATGGGCAGGGACACCTTCCACTTGCTCAGAGCCTTGTCCAGCCTGGCCTTGAACACTTCCAAGGATGGGGAGTTCACAGCCTCTCTGAGCAGACAGAGGTTGGGGAATCTCTCAGGGAACCAGAGCAATATGAGACTGAACTTAGGAATATCATTTTTAGGAGGAGACAGTTGAATCTAATGGGCTTATTTATTGGGTTACTTTTGTTATAAGCCTCTAATTTTACTGTTTGCTTTCACAGGCACCTTGGTCACTGGTATTCTGGCTTACATATGAACAAATCAGAAGGATGTGTGGAGTTACGTCTTTTTAAAACTTTAAGTATTCAAAGAAGAGAGAAGACTCAAAAAGCTGAATTCTCGTTCCACAAGGCAGTAGGATCACATGTATAGCTTGCTGCTCCAAATCTAGTCCCCACTGGTTGGGAGCAGTCATGACTTAAGGATACTATTTGATTGTCAGACTGGTGCATGTGATTTATATGATCCACAGGATAAAATTGTCACAATAATACTCCAGCTACCAGCCAGCATCAGCTTTATGAATAGGCAAACAGGAATAAAAAAAATCTACCAAGCAAATAGAACATAATACTGTCAGTTTGTCTGATAATTGAGATGGTTTCTATTGTTAAAGACAAGAGCAGGTTGATCAATGCACTGAACAAGTTCTGTGGCTAAGCATCTATAAAATTATTTTGGAATTTTTGTTGTTAATTGCATTTGCACACAGATAAAGAACTACCTCTCATTAGTTTGATGTGTCAGCAAATCAAGCCCGTAGTGCTAGGTATTGAAAAAGATAAAAGCAGTTTACCTGTTTTCAAATTTGATTTGCACAAAAAGTGGAAGGGTTTGTGTTCCTCTTACTTCCCAGAGACTGCCTGACCTCTCCACTCAACTATTTGAGTAAGATCATGATTGAAATGCATTCCTGTTCCCAGAAAATCAAAAGCCTCGTTTTCTCTGCAATGCTCAAAGGACTCAGGACACTCATAGGACCAAGCTGAACTACTTGCCTTTGACAGCCTTGGTGCGGATGTGGCAGACTGGGTCATTTTCCATGGAAATGTGCACTCTGCCCACTTTAAATCTCCATGGAAATACAATGTTCTTGCCAATAATGCAAAACATTTGAACAGGAGTGATTTATTTGTTTTAGACATAAAACTTTCCAGATTTCATGGAGAAGGAGACTAGTGCTATTAATCACTAGGTTCACCTTTGGCAATCAAGAGTCAAAAATGCATTATTAAAAGCAGCCATGGGTAGATAAAGCTGGTTTTGATTTAGTAATATCTAATAATTGAATTAATGTAGAAAACTTGGCTCTTTGAATAAATACCCGGGATTTCACCTCGTCTTTGCAAGCAGTGTCTCCAATGTGCCATCTTCTCATTGAACAGAGTTTGGGTGTCTCCCTGGTTTGCCCTTGTACTTTCTGATTATACTGTGGTTCAGTTGTGGCTGTATGCATTTGGGGGTGCTCTTCCACCTTGAAAAACATTAATCTCACCATTAATAGGGAGTCACAGAATCACAGAATGGGGCAAGTTGGAAGAGACCACATCTGGTCCCACCTCCCTGCTCAAGCAGGGTCATCCCAGAGCACAGGGCATAGGATTGCACCCAGACAGCTCTGGAATATCGCCAGTGAGGGAGACTCCACAGCCTCTCTGAACAATCCATTCCAGGTCTCAGTCACTACAAAGTTCTTCCTCATATTCAGGTAGAATCTCCTGTGCATCAGTCCAAAGGTTTTGTTCAGAAATCCTGGTATTTATCTAGCTGTCATCCTGAGAAACTAATCCAAGTTGTTTTCATCCTGTACTCCAGCACCAGCAATGACAAACCAGCGAAGCTTCTGCTTCAGTTACATCGCAAGCACTCCCGCCTGCCATCCTGTTATCCTGATAACCTGGTGATGGATACACAGCTTTACCTTTCTCGTGAGACAGAATAAGTACTTTTATCACACAATCATAGAATGGTTTGGGTTGCAAGGGACCTCAAAGACCAGTTCCAACTCCCTGCCATTGGCAGAGACACCTTGCACTATCCCAGGTTACTCCAAGCACCATCCAATCTGGCCTTGGGATTTCCAGGGATTGAGCAGCCACAGCTTCTCTGGGCAACCTGTTCCTGTGTCTCACCACCCTCACAGTAAAGAATTTCTTCCTAATAGCCAATCTAAATGTGCTCTCTTTCTGTTTGAAGCCATTCACCCTTGTCCTGTCACTCCATGCCCTTGTAAAAAGTCCCTCTCCACCTTTCTTATCAGCTCTCTTCAGGTACTGGAAGGTCACAGTCAGGTCACCCTGAAGCTTCTCTTCTCCACGCCAAACAATCCCAACTCTCTCAGCCTTTCCCCGAAGGACAGTTGCTCAGCCTCTCTGATCATCATAATCAGTGTGTTAATTATAAATAGTGTGTAAAACCACTTTTAGCATGCGTTTATCAAAGTTGCCATTGGCTACTTTTATGGGCACAGCTTGGGAAAATCACTGAAACTCTTAAGTTTTGTTAGAATAACCCTGATACGCTTCAATTAACCTTGATATGCTTCAATTAAAGCCTGAGAGATGTCTATTGGTGAAACTGGATAAAAGGACTGCACTATTTATGGACCACAAGGACATTTTGCAGAAAACAGCAGACAAAAAAAGGCTAATGAAGACTCAGTATGTGTGCTGGAAAGTAGCTACCTGGGAAAAATATAATAAAAGGACTGAAAAATATAGACTAATTTTGCATGAGAAGTGAGAAATCAATATCCAATAGAAGACAGAACACTAATTAATGAAAGACAATTCTGTAATTTAGAACCAGTGAATGTTAATTTGTTTGCTACAATAAACATATAAATAAACATAAAAGTTATGTATCTGCATCTGGGTAGAGGCCAGAATTTTGTCAGCTACACGCACCCACACACTCACACATCCTCCTCCTGGCCAAGAATAAAATAATGCCTGACTCGCTAACACAAAAAAAGACAGTGCCAGAAGATCTTATTTATCCCAATGATTTCAGAGGATTTTAGTAACACGAGCATCACTCAGCTTGGTGTCACTTGCAAGCTTGCCGAGGGTACACTCCAACACTTCACCGATTAAATTAATGAAAATACTAAATAACACTGCTCCTAATATGGGCCATTGAGGAACAGCTCAAAATGAAATTTAAAAAAAAAAAGCCTTATAAAAATCTTGTAGTGAAAAACTTCTTTAACTCTTAATAAATTTCTCTCTTTGGGTGTGAATTATTAGCGATTCCTGACGGGGGCCTGGTGGGAACTCCCTGTCCTCACGCCGCGCCCCGCCCTCACGCCGCCGCTGGCCAATAGCCGCCAAGCGCCGCACGCCTGTCCCGCCCCCGGCGCCTCTCCGACCAATGGGAGCTAGGCGGGCTCGGCGCTCACTTCCCCTCACCCCGCCCCCGCCGTCCCGCCACCACCCATCCAGCGTGGAGCGCTCCACCGTGGGCGAGGGCAGCTCCGCCGGGCTCGGCCTTGAGCCCCGCGGAGTCCCGGCCATAATTCCGTACCCCTTCTCTTCCTGGAGCCTTCGCACACTCTTAGCGTAGCAGGAGCGGCCCCATGTATCGGCCCGCTTCATCCCTCCTTTTCACCCTCCCCTTCGCGCCGCTCTCTGCCCCACCGAGAGAATGAAAATGGACTCGGCCGCTGGGGCAGCCGCTAACGGCTCCCCGTGGGTCACGTGGGCAGCGCGTGCTCTATATGAGGCCGAGGGGCGGAGGGCAGAGCGTTTATTCGCCTCGTGCGGGAGGCGAACTTGGGGTGAGGTGGCTTCGCGATGAGTTCCGGGCCGGGGTCCCTCGGCCTCGGCGATACCATCACTCTGCGGATCCGAGCCGTGGGACTGTACCCCGAGCTGCCCATACTGCGGCTGTGGGGGGTTCTGGGTGAACGTAAGGTTGACTATGCCCTCCTCTACCGCGAAATCCAAGCGGCGGCCGGGCCGCACCTGGCGGCCCGCCCAGAGCCCAGCGGGACTAGGCTGTGCCCAGGAGAGCTGGCACTGGTGGAGGTGTTGGGTGTGTGGTACCGCTGCTGTGTGGTGAGTTGTAGTGCCCAGGGGTACCGTGTCTTCCTGCTGGACGAGGGATACGTAGTGACAACATCTGCCTGTTACCTGGCACGGGGCTGCTCAGAGCTGTTTCAGCTGCCCCCAGAAGTGCTGGGCTGTATCGTGGCCGATGTCATGCCCTCGCACAGTTACGAGGGGATAGCAAGTGGGGATTCACCAGTGCCCAAGTGGACCATAGAGGCAATGGAGTTCCTCAGCTTCCTGCATGGCAAGGACGTGTCTGGTGTGGTGCAGGAGGTGATAACACCGCAGCTCATCGTGCTCGAGCTGCCCCAGCTCGTGGCTCAGATGCAGCAGCTGGGTCTGGCCAGACATGTCTCTCCCAGCTGCTTCTGCCAGGTGCTCAGGCGCTGCCTGCCTTTTGGCCAGTTGAAGAAGCAGCTCTGTCAGCAGCCTCCAGCGTGTTCCCTTGGAGCTTTTGGGGTTCCACAGCTTGTCCATATGTTGCTCTTGCACCGGCCTCTGTCACCTGCTTTGGATTACTACTACCCTCATCTTCAGTTAGATGTGACAGAGCCTGTCCTAGTGACCCATGTCTCTGACCCGCACCACATTTACTGCCAGTTGCAGTGCCTGTCACAGGAGATCTGTTGCCTTTCTGACACCATGTGCCATGCTTATGACCGGTGGGAGCAGGATTTACTGCCCAAAGTGGGCTCACCCTGTGCTGCCCGTGGGATGGATGGCCAGTGGTACCGTGCCATTGTGCTGGAGCTCATTGATGGGGAGCAGGACCAGCATGCAGCTGTCGTGATCTTTGTGGACTATGGCAAGAAGGAGACTGTGACCAGAGCTAACCTGCGCCATTTGCCTGCCCAGTGTTTTCGCATGCCTGTGGTCACTTATGTGTGTGCTCTTCAGGGTGTTTCAGATGGAGGCTGTGGCTGGTCCCAGCTGCAGGTCGATTTGCTGAAAGCATTGGTGCTCGGTAGAGGAGTGAGTGCTCATATCAAAGCCTTTAACTCCTTTGAGCATCTCTATTATGTGACGCTTTATGGGGAAAATGGTGTCGATCTGAACCATCTTTTTGGGTCTCAGGCTTGCTGCCTCATCAGCAGTCACGTGAGCCAAACTGAGACTCATGAGCAGCTGGAAGTAGAGGAATCCTTAGTTGAAGAATTGGAATTGCCACCTGAAGCACCTCCTGTTTTAACACAGGGAGATTTGTCTGCTGTAGCTGGTGTGCATCTGAAGACCTGGACATTGTACAGTGCACGGGTCTCCCACCTCCAAGACCCAACTGAGTTCTGGCTGCAGCTCCATGAGTATTACCAGCTCTTCAGGCAGCTGAGGCAGTGCATGTGGAATTTTTATTCCCATTCCACAAATCTGGATGGTGCTGGGTGGGACCCACAGCCTGGATCCCTTTGTTGTGCCAGTGGGAATGAGGGGGTCTTTTATCGAGCGGTGATCACTAGGATACTGGACACTGGGGTGGAAATACACCTGGTGGACAGAGGCAGTACAGAAACTGTGGATCTGTGTGCTGTGAAAGAACTGCTCCCTCGGTTCAGGGAACTGCCTGCTTTGGCTCTGAAGTGTTGTTTGGCAGGTGTCTCCCCTCCAAGAGGGAGTTGGAGTGAAGCTTCTGTGTCTGCGTTCAGGGAGATGGTACTGAACAAGGAACTAAAGGTTTGGTTTGTGAATGTGCAGGGTGACAAATATGTGGTTGAAATTTTTGACCAGTCCCAGATAGGAGAGGAAAGAGTAAGTAAACTCATGGCCCGGGGGGGTTATGCTAAATACCAGAGGTATGAAATACCCAATATTTACCAGGAATCAGATAAGTCTGTGACACAGGCCTCTCCCCTAGTGTGTGCTGCAGAGGAAAGCCAAATAAATGCAGAGAAGAGGCTCAGAGAAGAATGTGATCTGAAGACCAGTGATAGAATACTTGATTCTCACATGGGTGTGATGGTCAGAGAGAACCCTATTGCAGCCATTCACAATTCTAAAAGTAGTGAATCTCTTCTTTCTAGAGACTGTGAGGATAAGGAAAATCTGCACTCCTCTTCAAGACAGAACTATGTGGAAATTAAGCCAGGCTCCTCTTGTGGAGGTCACCTAGAAGTGGGAAGTACAGTTAATGTTATTTTGTCATATGTTGAGAATCCTAGTTGTTTTTGGTGTCAGTTAAGTAGGAATTGCAATGACCTTGAGGAACTAATGGATGAAATTCAGGAGCATTGCAAGAGTTCATCCCAGCCACATGTTTGGCCAAATCTTGTGTGTTTAGCCCAGTATTCAGAGGACAAAAAATGGTACAGGGCTTTAATAGTTAGTGAAGGAGTTTGTGCAAATAAAGTAGAAGTCATATATGTTGACTATGGCAACAGAGAGCAGGTGTGTCTAACAAAGCTCCGTGCAATTAATGAACGCTTCCTTAGGTTGGAGGCTCAGGCATTCAGATGCAGCCTTTACAACTTAATCCAATCCAATGGTCAGAATCCTTTTGCTTGGGATGAAGAAGCAGTTCAGGTTTTTCGTCAGTTTGTTGTTGATTCATCATCTGACCTTGACCTGAAATGTACAATCTTTGCCTTGGCTTCAATAAATAGGGACCTGTTTAACATTGTAGATTTAATCACTCCTTTTCAGAGTGCTTGCCAGTTTCTCACTGAGAGAGGTGTAGCCAGGCGTTTATTTCCTCAAAAGCATCTGGAATCTTTGGTCCAGCTTCACTCTTTCTATTATTCTAGCCATGGTATCAAAATTGGGAGTGAGGAAGATGTTTATATTACGCATGTTGAGAATCCATGGACGTTTTACTGCCAGCTCGAAAGGTGTGCAGATACCTTGGCACAGCTGGCTGATAACATCACTTGCCTGAGTGAGAGAGTGACCAGCACAGGAACCTTGGGGAAGTCTGGGACCCTGTGTCTAGCAAGGTACTCTGACAGTCAGTGGTACAGGGGAGTGATTTTAGAAAGGCAACCTAAGGCTAAAGTCTTCTTTGTGGATTTTGGGAACACAGAGACAATAGAGACAGATGATCTGCTGATTTTACCCAATGATGCTTCTGATATCTTGCTTGTGCCAATGCAGGCTATAAAGTGTTCTGTGTCTGATGTAGCATCTGTTTCCAAAGAAGCCGCAACATGGTTTAAGGAAGCTGTCCTAGAAAGGAGATTAAAAGCAATAGTGGTAGCAAAGGACTCTGATAATACACTGCTGGTTGAGTTGTTTGATAGAAATACTCAAATTAATACAAAACTGAAAGAGCTAACCCTAAACAGTACAGGACTGTGTAGTCATGTACACAATGAGACTTCGTGCTCTAGAAATACAGATGTGAATGAGAGGAATGAGACTGCAGAGTCCCCTTTAAATGCAAGTAGGCCTCTTGAAAGAAAAAAATGTCAGCCAGAAGCCCAGCAAGAACAAGGGTGCAAAAGACACTTCAAAGAAGTTGTAAACAGTTTCCAGCACTCTATCAGGGGAGATGAGGCGGCTGGATTACTAGAACCTGATGAGATGCTTAGCAGTAAGAAGGATGCTGTTTTGTTGAAT
Organism: Brachypodius melanocephalos; assembly: GCA_013398615.1. Classification (NCBI taxonomy): domain Eukaryota; kingdom Metazoa; phylum Chordata; class Aves; order Passeriformes; family Pycnonotidae; genus Brachypodius; species Brachypodius melanocephalos. The sequence goes on along the minus strand of VZSR01003806.1, from coordinate 17,160,131 downwards.
AAAGCAGGGGAGGAGTCTTTGCTCTTTTCCCAGATGGATACACTGTCAGAAACTAAATCTGATGCTGAAGGCAAGTGTGTAATGCTTAAAAATGCATCTGATCTACCACCACAGAAGATAGTGCCAGCTCTTAAAACTTTAGTGTATGTGTCTTATGTCAGTGACCCACAGGATTTCTATGTTCAGCTAGGGAGTGATGAGGTTCAGCTTAACAATATTTTGGAAAGTTTAAACAACGGAAAATCAGTGAAGGACCCCTGTAGGCAGCTTTTCCAAGCAGGAGATTTAATCAGTGCTGTTTATTCAGAAGACAGCCTGTGGTATCGAGCTGTAGTGAAAGAGAAGACTTCTGATAATTCAATACGGGTACATTATATTGATTATGGTGATACTTCTGTGATTAGTGTTGATCAAGCACGCAGGCTCCCTAAGAACTTGTCATCTATTCCAGCAATGAGCATTCACTGCTTTCTAGGTGGACTCAAATGTAAAAAAAATGCAGACTGGACAGAGAAAGCAGTGCTTTACTTCACGAAGAGAACAAGTGAAATCCTGCTGTCATGTGAATTTGTAAAGAAGGTTGAGGATAAATGGGAAGTTATTCTCAGTGACCATCAAGGTGTAATAACAGTGGATTTAGCTGACAAAGATCTTGCAAGTAGAGAAAGACTTTTCTCAAGAAAAAAAATTGATAAAAGAGAGAACCATGACATGATCACTGGCTGTGAGCCTTTGCCCCCTCAGGTACAAGATAACACTTCCTGTATAAGTGATTGTAAATCCTTTAGCTGGAAATTTCCAGAGGCAGGTCAGACTTTAAAAATTTATGTCACAGTGGTAAATAGTCCAGGATACTTCTGGTGTCACCGTGCTGATACCAAAGATGTGAGCTACATTGAGAAGAAAATAGAGGAAGCTGAAAAGCTTGGACTAAGCTCTCTGAACGATGGCAAGTCTTGTATGAAAAGTGGTGATACTTGTCTAGCAAAATACAGTCAAGATGGGTGGTTCTACAGAGCTCAGATCAGCAGGGTGAATGATGGCAGTGTGGTTGTTAGACATGTGGATTATGGAAGCGAGGAAAGCGTCAGCCTGGAGATGATCCGACAGATGCCATGTGAACTGCTCAGAATACCTGCGCAAGCGTTTGCTTGCTGTCTGTCAGGTTTCAGTTCCTCAGATGGCTCGTGGCTTAGTGAAGCAAATAAGAAGTTTTATGATATGACTGAAAACCTTGTATTAGAAGCTGAAGTAGTAGAAATTCAGGAAAATAAAGATTCTGAAGTCCCTCTGTGTGTTGTCAAGCTGGAAGCTTCTGGCAATAGTATTAATGAAGAGATGAAGCCTTTTTGGAAGCCTAAAAAAGAAACTGGTGACAGTGCTTTCTCAAACCTTTGCAAGCCCCTAAAGGAAAACGGAAGTTCAAACAGCAACTTGGGTCTTTGTCTCAACAAAGAAACTACTGCTGTTACTGGATTAGCTCAGGAAGAGAGTGAAAGTGCTTTATTTTGTTCTGATCCTTACCTAGGTTTAACTTCTGAGTGCTTAGAAACTGCAGAAGCAAATGTGTCAATGGGAGCTGCCGGGGGGAAGGTTGAGGATGGATATGAAATAAGAGAGCGTGAGAATGGTTTTGATAAAGAGGTACCTCTGTCTGAAGGTGACAGTGGTAACAGTATGCTGCTGGAACCAATGAGAAGCTGCAACCCTCAAATTGTGGGGAATGGAATAAAAGCTGTAGGACAACACCTGTCTGAAATACTGTTTGGAGAGGAGGCTGAGCTGAAAGAAGTGACAGGCAGTGCTCCAGCAGCCAGCCTTTTCCTAGGAAAAGAACAAGAATTGCAGAGATTGCCAGTGCTCCAGGCACAGCCATCTGCAAGCAATGGAACTGAGACGTTAGGAGAACTGGATCCATTAGAAATGCACTTAACATGTGATGATGTAAACAAGCACTTACAGGAGCTAGAGGGAGTTTTGGAAAAGTCCCTCTCTGATGAAGGGACAAAGCAAGCACTGGAAGCAAAGTCTCTTGAAATGCAGGCAGTGTCAGGCTGTGAAGCACAAGGCACAGTGTTGGAGCAGGAATTGATGGAGCTCCCAGATGTGAGAGATGAGACTGGGCAGTTGACAGCTCTGAACTGTCTTGAAATTTTACCATTACTTAATGAGAAAGAAAACCTGGTGCCTTCAGTTACTGATGCCTCTACTGACAGAGAAAAGTCAGTGGAGCTGATTCTATCTGATGTTCAGCCCTCTTTGGGAGAGAAAACCAAGAAGCTGCAAGCGAACTTGTCTGGAATTCATGAAGAAGCAGCTATACTGGATGATTGGATGGAAGCAGACCCTCATTCCCTAAGGCTGTCATCATTTTATGGTAGACCTGAGAAAGATCTGCACCAGAAGATGCATGACAAGCAGTTGATGCTAGGAGCCAAAGTTGAGCCCTTTCTGGAACTGGTGCTGCCTGATACTCAACCTCCTCAGGGAGACAGAGAGGAAGACTTGTTAAGGCTGGAACATGCTGTGCTACAGAGTTCTGCAAATAGTGGAAGTCAATTTTCATTTCTTTCAAAAGACCCAGTGCATCAAAGGCCTGTTTTCACTGTGAAATCATGTGACTGTAAAGTTGAGAAACATAAGGGGTGGCAGAAGAAGAAAGATGACTGTGTGGAAGATTGGATGGAACAAGACTTGACTGACTCATTTAAAGAGAGTGGAAATATGTGTGTTCCGTTTTTAGGCTGTCAGCCTGGGGAAGGTGAAAAGCAAAATGAGAACTTGGCTGACTGCAGTGCAGGTAAAGTATCTGATTTTAAAGAGTTAAATAATCAAAATATTGTACACATTCAAATATAAGAATAGCTTTCTTGTAAAAAACTTAACTTTTATGCCCTAATAAGATAATATGTTAGTGTTAATGCTTTGATGGGTTAAGGACAGCAGACCAAGTGTAGTACTCATGGGTAATGTAACAGGCTAACAGCAACTAGTCTTACTTGGGAGGATTAATGATTTATGAATGACTGAGTGGAAATCCATTTCTGAACATGAAGTGCATTTGCAAGACTGGGATGACAAATTTTTAATTTTCAAATATCACATAGTTCAGAGGGTGTAGGGCAGCAGTGTTTGAGGCATCTGAGGGGTTTTTTTGAGGGTTGATTTTTGTGGGGTTTTGTGAATTTGTTTTGGTTTTATTCTTCCTCCTTCATTGGTAAATTACCTTTTCTTGTAGCACATCATGACTATCCTTGTAATCTGAAGGGCTTTGCTGTTGGTTCCAAATGTGTGGTGTGGACTTCTCTCAAATGGTGTGATGCTCGCATTTTGGAGATATCTGAGAAGGGTACCAAGGTAAGTGTGGTGTGAATAGTCTTTCTGCATTCTTAAAATTTGGTCCTTCTCCAAAGTCTGAATAGAAATTTTTTAAAAATTCTGTTACAGAATTTAAGTATTGCAAAGGCTGATTCTAAATTTGTAGACTAGAGAGAAACAGAAGTGTCTCAAACTGAGTTGATGATACATGTCAACACTTGATGTTCCCTTCACGTCTTATTTTCTTTTATTGACTGAGAATATTGAAGGATTGGGCTCCAGTTTGAGACACATGTGCATGGGTCCATCTGGCCTGCAAGTTAGTGCTCTGCAGTGGAGCTATATTGCCATTAAATGTTCATGAAACGACATTATTTTACTGGTGTTTTGAGGAGTTAGTGATAGAGCAGTAGAAACTTGGGAAGAAACTCAAACTGTACTGCAAGTAATAATGAATCCACAACTATTCCTGCTTCAGTGGAGTATGTATTGCATTAGTGGTTGGTGGGAGTTAACTTGAACAATAGAGAATAATGCAGTGAGCTGCCTTGTTCTATTGCTGTATAAGCTGAGAGATGAATGAGATGTTTTCCTTCAGTCCAGGGGCAGTGTGTGTTCATGTACACACTTCCACAGACATTATACTTACATAAAATGACCCCTAAGTTATAACTTAAGGTTGCAAATCCAAAAGATTTACATGAAAGCATTCTTTTGGAAGATTGAATGTCTGAGATTGTGGAAGCCAGCTCCTGTGCTGGTAGATCCCTTGGGTGTCTAAAACTAAGCTCAGCTGCATTCAGATGAGAGGCAGTGTCAGGGATTATCATGTAATGGTATCCCTATTCATCAGCTTCCTTCTAGTTCTGATCTGGTAGGTGTTTTGCAGCCTTTTTCTCACTGTGCTTGGGTTAGGAGCCTAGAAGAGTCTTGAGCAGCCTCAGTCACTGCATTCAGTGTTTTTAGAGATTAGCTTGTTCTTCTTTGCAAGATCCAGATTTCTCAACACCTTCTCAAAGGCACAGAATCCTCAACTGTGTTTTCCTCCTGCTGTCTTATTTGTTAAGTGTATTGCTGCTGTGCTAAATCCACTTTGGCTCTGTCTGTACAGGTCTTGAACCTCTGCAGTGGCAATGAGGAGATTGTGCATCCTGAGAACGTCTGGAATGGAATTCCTGACCAGGCTCCCAGATCATGCGAGGTAAGGCAGTGTGATAATGGACTGGGCAGGACTGTACTGGTTTTTAGAAAGGCTACTAACTGCTAAATCATGAAAAATACTGCTATTCTGGAGTAATTAGGAAAGAATAGTAAGGTTTTCACCAGTGGTCTTCATGAAGTACCCACCAGTGGATGAAAAACTTGTGTCTGGAACCCAAAGCTCAGGTCATGAGCCATGCTACTGGTGATGATAAGAGCATGGATTTCCAGTTTGTTCTTCACATGCAGCCTTTGTATCAAAGTGAAAAGTGGGCAGAAGACTCATGTCGTGAGTTATAAGGGGGGGGAAAACAATAGTAAATAGGAGTCCAGTAGTGCTGATGTAAGAAGTTAGTTTAGTATTAAAGGAAGCACCTCAATGGAAGTCTTGGCAATAGTGCCAGCTTCCTAACAGGATCCCTTTTCGTGTAGGCATTAACCCCTGCAACAGAAAACTTGCAGTCCTTACCAGAGGAGTCCTTACTTCAAGGTAAGTCTACTTTAAGCCCCCCACATGGGTTGTGTACTCTGTGTTTGAATGGTTTCTAATTTTCTAGGAAATGCTTTATTTTATAAAACACATTTGAAACACTAATTTGAGCTTATATATTGATTCTGTGTTTGGGATTTTCTTGATAGCATTAGGTTATGTACTGTCAGTTTAAGGGTGACTACAGGCAGTGAAAGCTGCTACTTCTGGATTACAAACCAATTTAGTATTTATTTATTCTGATGGATTTATTAATTAATCTAATGGATTGAGCCTCATGGAGCAGCTGGGGTGGTTCACCCAAGTTAGTTTTTGGCAGGGTTTTGAGCATTGCCATCAGCATGCTGTTCTTGGTCATGTTTGTGAGGCAAGGTGAGCAACTGTTAGGCAGACTCTATTAAGCATTTAGTTTAGCACTTGAGTGCCCCAGTCCCATAATCTATAAATCTAAATCCATAAAAATACCATTAATTGTTGTAAGGATAGTTTGTGAAAGTACATCTTTTTTGTTACTTAAAAATTTTGAAGTGTTACTGGAAAACACCTCTTCAGTGTACCAAATAAATAGTATGGGTTCTTTTTGTTTATGTGCTGTTTTTATAATAATGAAATTGTAGAGCTGTTCTGGTTGAAAGGGGCCTTTCCTGGTGGTGAAAGCAGGGCCAACTAGATCAGGTTGCTGAGTTCTGGAATCTGTCCAATGGAGAGTCCAAAACCTGTCTGAGCAATTTGTTTCTGTGATTGCCTGATGAAGACTAAACTGAGCTGAAGTGGGGACAGCATTTGTCCTTTCAGGGATTAACTGGTAATTGTATTTCAATATAACTGCTGGTTTATGGGTAACAAATAAGGAAGCCTGCAAGAGAGATCAGGTTGCCCGTTGAGCAAGAAAATGGATAGTTAATGAATTTGATAAAATTTAAAAATGGTCAATCTACAAACTCTCCCTCAATTGCATCACTCAAATGCAGAATTGTTCTTGATTTTGTGGATTTTCTTCTGTTCTTGAGCATTTTGCATGGAGCTAGTTTATGCACTCTCAGCACCAGCACAGGAAAGGTGAGTCAGGGTCACGCACCCATGTGTCACAGAGCGGGAATCTGATGCACACGCTGGCACTGAAAGGCACTGAAAGGCAGTTTGAGTAGGAGGTACTCAGGGTGCCAAAACTCCTGCAGTGGTTTATGCCAAGCCCACTGAGGGATGGAGTAACTTGAATTAATAACTGAAATCTGGGAGCACTGCTGCTTCATCTTCTTGGGCACTTCTGCTGTTTCAGCTATTTTATCATTGTATAAGTGTAGTCTTTTAACATGGTCCAGTATGTCAGTGGTAGTTAGTCTGAAGCCCCATAGTGCTGACTTTCGATCTTAATGCCCTTATACACATTTATAGAAGCATCTTGATGGGTCTAATCTGTGTTTATTCCCTATAGAAAAGCAAACTGACTGCAGTAGCAATTTAACTGAAGATCCTCATGTCCTCCAGCAGTGCTGAAACCAAGTGACATGTTGACCACGTGAAACTGAACAAGTGCCTGTGTATGAAATGTCCCCATGAAAATGTGTTTGTGGGAACAAAAATACCAGCAGAGCATTTAGTGGCTTACTTTTTCTAAGTGACCAAAATACCTGTCACTACTGAACTTTCCTGTAAAGGAATAGTCTTGGCAGACTGTTAATTTCAGCTTGTTTTCTTACAGCTGTTGTTGCTAGACTGTTATTGTTAGCTTGTTTCTGATAGCTGTACTTTGGTAAATAAGAATTTGCCTCCTGACTGGCATTTTTTACTGACTGGGGGGGTGTGCACTGACTTGTATGGAGTTCTTGGTGGGTGGTTCTTCAACAAAAGTTTCTTGTGAGTTCCTGTATATGCTACTGTGTTGTACAGCACTGCTTTCTGATGTTTGTTTTTGGAAAAGTTGCAGTTAAGTGGGGTTTTTTTGGGTTTTTTTTGTTTTTTTTTTAATAAAATAGTTGAGGGTATTTTGGGGGGGTAGGGGTGAGCAGTTGAGGTTTTTTCTCCATAGGGGAACATAGTTGTTTTGGGTTGAAGTCTTGCATTTGGTGCTGTTCTAAAGCAATGGAAGAAACTGGAATAAAGCTTTGGCTGGCATACACTGCTTTGTTAACGTGATTTAATGACTTGTTCCTGTGCAGAAGCCCAAATGCTGTGTGCAGTCACTGGCTGTATTTTGACCCTAACCAGCTCTCTAGAGCACTGTGAGCTATGGTGAATATTTTGAAACATTAATTGCACTTAATTGATTGAACTTGCTGCAGTTGTACTAATGAAAGATGAAGCTTTTCACACAAATATGAAGAAGACTCAGTGGAATGGTTTTGCTACCACGTGTGTGCAACATGCTAAGGACATGACCTGCAGCTATTTCAAGATCTCACCTATTATTCTCCTTCTCAGGTGTTGAAAAGGGGGTGCTATTTTACAGTGGTGTTCCATGCTCCTGTAAAGCATAGCTGCTCCCTCCTCTTCAGAAGCTATGGATTTTTCATGCTGAAGGAAGGACTTACGAACCCAAGCTGGCTGATTAGTGAATCTCACAGTAGATCTCAAGTGTTAGTGCTGACTCAGTAAGACACATGTTTATTTACTTAATAGAGACAATACACAGCACTAGGCTGGGGAGAATTTAATTAAATTCTGAAAGACAGGTCTTAGGTGTTACTGCAGTCTCATTTTTAAGATTACGTAAAATACTTAATTACATTGTTGATTTCTTAATTTGTTTGCTTCAGTGGTTTTGTTTGTAACCTGATTTTGAAATGAACAGAATTTAGAAGACATTCTTCCATGGGGCAGCTTCAGGCAGTTCTGATCCAAAAAGGAGAGCCTTAAAGGTGGCCACCCAGGTGGCTGCTGACAATCTTTGTCCAGGTACTACCACTGCTGTCTTTATCTGCCAGTGGGAGCCAACTTTATCATCCAGACACCATTGTGAGTACCTGGAGAAAGCTGAGTGTCTGGGGAGTGTTTACAACCTTGAGAGACCTCAGGAGCTGAAGTAGTGCTAACGAGGACCATGTAAAGGGAGCTGTAGAGGCCTCATCTGTACTTCTCCTGCAGTCTGATAGTGGAAACACAGACAAAGGAGGAGCTGCTGGAGCTTTGCCCAAGGGCAATTACAGTTGCTACAAGAGTGACTCATTTAAGAGCTTTTGAGATATAAACATCATCCTCTACATATGGCACCAAACACATCTTACATTTAAGTAGATTGAGCTCCTGTGAGGAGTCCTGCACCTGGACTTTCTCTGCTGTCATCTGAAGTCTTTCATGTAGCTTTTACTGTGACTTATTTTAATAAGACTCAGTTTTGAAGACCACCCTCCACAAGCATCTCTCACTCCTAACTGTTGTCAGAGCACAGCTGAAATATTTAGTATCTAAACAGGAAAGTGGTGGTTTGGGGTTTTTTTGTTTTGTTTCTTTCCCCTTACACTGCAGTAAAGGCTTGCTGGATGCAAACTGACATAAAGCTTGGTAAACCAACCTGTAGCTGAACTCCTTGGAGCTCAATCTATCTCTGCAGACTTGACTCAAGTCAAAACCAGAAAGAGCATTTAAATTATTACCAAGTGATTTTCCCCAAGCTGCCTACAAAGCAGAAGTTACCCTATTGCATTACTTCAGAGCATCCCACTAACTCATTTGAACAGAAACCTCTGTTTTTATAATTATGTAACTTAATGCCTTGTCTGTTTGTTTGTTTGTTTTGTTTCACACCCCAAAAGCTTTGTAGGTGTTCTAATGCCACCACATGTCTGAGCAATGTCTGACCAATATTAGTGTCCTGATGTCCATGGCATTTTCAGTACTTTGCATTCCTTATTCAGGTGCAGCTGGAGATGTGTCAATATTGGTTCCAGGAATAACATTGGGTCCTATGCCATCCACAAGAGAATCCCACTGATCAAAATCCTTCTTAAGACCTGTAAGATGGGGGAAAGAAAACCCAAGTGGCCATGAGTTAAGTAACTAGCTTCTTGTAAAACTACACTGAATAATGAAATCAACTTGGCAAAGTAGGGAAGGAAGTGTTTTAAGGAGGAAAAAATGATACTCTAGAATTTTTATACCAGAACAAAATGTCAGTGATTTTCCTCTGAGTTGCTAAGATTACAAAAGTAACTGACAAATCTCTAGAAGAAGTCTGACTTATTTTTTCCACTGACACATGTCTTTTGATCTTGTTTTAAACTGAATGGTTATATAAAAAGCTTCACAGGCATTAAGTATTAGTCAACTTCATACTTTGCTGTAAACAGATACTTACTCAGATGTTTCTGTAGGAAGGCTAATGAAGCGTGATTGCTGATATCAATAGCTTCATTTGGATCTATTTCTCCTTTTAATTTGAAAAATCTTGCAATGATTCCTCCACTCACAAAGGTGAAGTCAGGAAAGCTCTGATGTACTGATCCCCTGCAAATAGAAAAAAGATAACAGGCTTGTAAGAATATATGAAATTGCCTGATTAAAAGATGCAGACTTCAGTCACATCTTGTGCTGCCTTTAGGAGAAGATAAAACAGGTTAATCTCACAAGCATGCAAGATGAGCAGGAAATTCTGCCCTAACCACAGGAGGGAGGAAGGTTTGTACATGCTCACTATAAGTCACTGTAACTAGAACAGCAATAAAGAGTTGGCTTGGCAAAGCATCAAAACCAAGCTGTCTCCCTGTTCGGTGGTGCAGGGTAGAGCCATCCCTCCCCTGGCTGCAGAACTGCCCCCAGAAAGCTGTTTCAAGTCTTCAAATGCAGGTGATGCACCAGGCTCAGCACAAAGCTTGTGCCTCAGGGTGGGAATGCACATCTTGCAGTGTCTTAAACTTGGGGTTCCTGGCTGCTTTGAGAGGTCTCTGTCCTCGCTGTAGGGGATGTATGGCTAATTTAAACATGCAGTGAAAACCTGGGCCCTGAGGAGAGACAGTCATAGTATTACTTAGGCTGGAAAAGACCTTTAAGATTATTAAATTCAACCATTAAGCCAGCACTGCCATTCCACCTCTAAACTGTATCCCTCAGTGTCATATCTACATGTCTTTTAAACACCTCCAGGGATGGTGACTCCCCAACTTCTCTGAGCAGCCTGGTCCAATGCCTAACAACTGTTTAAATGAAGAAATATTTCCTAATATTCAATCTGAACTGCCCCTCATGTGCCTTGAGGCTATTTCTTCTTGTTCCCTGGGAGGAGCCTGACTCCCTAACTGATTGCACCCTCCTGTCAGCTGTAGAGTGAGGAGGTCCCCATGAGCCTCCTTTTCTCCAGGCTAAACATCCCCAGCTCTCACAGCTCCTCCTCCTCCTCGGCCTTGTGCTCTTGGGACTGTCTGGCTGGCTGCAGTTACCTGAAACTGCACAGCTTCAGCAAGAGCTTCAACCACAGATAGAAATTATGGCTCCTAAGCACTTACTTGATAGTGATCATTTTCTTGTTTGTGTCATTGCTGATGAGTTTTTTAATCTTTAAGATGTTCTCAGCCCACTGGAATTTTTCAGAGTTGATAAAAAGCAGCGGTTGCTGGACGCTGTTTTGGTAAATGTCGTCACCTACAGGAAGCATCCACACATCGAGGGCAATGCCACACCTGCCAAAAACATCTGGATATTGGCACAGAAGCAGAAAGCTTGGAAGTTCTGAGCATGCTTTCAGTTGCAAGAGACATGGGAAGGAGAATGTCTCTCTGATACTGAACAGGTAAATGAATCATTCTGTTTCGCAATTATCTCTACCCTGGGGGAAGAGAATTAGTCCATTCTTGCTGTATGTTGGTCTCCACTGCCAGGTGCAGCTGGACTGCAGGGTCCTACAGTATCATGATATAGTAAGATGCAACTGTTATGTTCCACCACACGCCCACACTTGGAAGAAGCATGGCTGGAGAAAGCAAGACATGCCAAACACCACTTTTCTTCAGGAGCTAATTAGTAGTTGGGGGATCCTAGGTAAAGTGCCCTGCTCCAGACCTCTCAAGAGCCAAATGTCTCTGGCCTTGTTTTGCATACTTACCTGAATCTTATTTCTTTGCTGAGACTTTCAATAACTGTAGCACCACCAAAAGAATGTCCCATCACAGCTATTCTGCTAGTATCAACAGAATCCTGTCAAAAAAATCCAGGTGCTGTAAGAGACTTTCCCAAACTTATTTTTTTAAAGGGAATAATTTTTAGGCATTAGATCCTACTGAAGTAGGAAGAGCATAATTTCAGCTCTGTTACTCTCTATCCAGCTTTGGATGATGAGAATATTTTCATAGATCTACAGAGTGATCTTCAGAATACTTTACATGAACCAGTTTAGAAATGGAAGGGGGAAACCAGAAACATTATTAGGTGTTTAACAATAGGCAGGTGGCACCTTTCACTCACCTTTAGGCTGTTCCAGTCAAAGTCTGAATGTAGTACATTTGTTACTTCCTCTCCTGAATTGATTTTAAGAATGAGATTGAGAGCTTTGATGCACTCCTGTGCTCTTTGCTGCACCTGGAGAGAAAGAGAGGTTGGGGCAGAGCAGTGGAAGGAATCATCAGATGACTGCCAGGCTTGAGAGCCCCTTGGACACAGGCCTTTGATAGTTTTCCCCCGCTAAGTGTCTCGTATGGTACCAAGTATTCTGAATTGCAGAATGGAGCCATCTGACAAACAACAAAATTCGGTTTTGGTGGTGTAAAGAGCTGAAGTTCTTATGTAGAACCTCTGCATACAGAGGAATTTATCCCTGTAACATGCACCAAAGGCCTTTAACTCTTTTGTCCTGTCACTGCTTAAGAAAAGGCGTTGGGATGTGCAAGGCTTAAGTTACACACTTCCAAGGAAGGGTGACTCACTGATGCTTCTCAGGCTCACCTGGATGAGCAAATGTCATTCTATCACTTGCCCCATCACATAATAGCCTTGAAACTGTCCATACACTGGATAAACCAAACTAAGAAACAGTGAAGCCCATCCCATTTTTTATATATACTCATCCTTGAAAACTGTAGTGAAGCTGTTGCAAAAAAGGGTTTTCATTGTTCCATATTAAAACAGTTTTTAACTGGTATGTCAGTAAAAGAAAAGTTTCAAGAACCAAGGAACAGTAGTGATCTTGGGAACCAACTGTGTAGGCAGCCAAAAAGCTGTCTGTGCACCACGGAATTTCAAGTAAATCCCAATCTTCCCTACTTGTGAAATTTGCAGACAATGGCTTCTGGAGATTATTTCCAAGCTCAGACAATACACATTGGCACTCACGAGTAGGACATTGTACTCATACAGGAAATTACTCTTGTACTATTGTGTGTATGGCCCAGGGAGATAAAGAGAAGCACCTCCCTGGCTGAGTGTTCATTAGCTGGGAAAAACACTCCCTCATTTTAAAGGTCAAGTGTATGCTTGGAAGAGCTTGTCAGTGTGGCCACATTATATACTGCTTGGATACTGCTTATAATAAATTGGACATCTGCACTGTTTACATTGCTAAAAAACACCTTCAAGTGTGGTAAAGACTATAAAGCAAACATCCCACTCAGAGCAGCCATGATTCATTGTGCTATGGAACAGTAAAGGAAAGCTAATGCAAGCCTAAGGCCACACAAACACTTGAGCTCATCTCTGTCAGTTGTAGGCTGGGCTGAGCAGTAAAAATGTGAAGAGACAGAGAAGAAACAGAAAGTTGAGTGGAACCAGATGAGAAACAGATGACTCATAGTGCAACTTCAAGAAAAAGTTTTGTTGAGAGAGTAGTTTATGCTCTGAAGAAAGCATTGTTGGCTGTTCCACCCTCAGGGACACAGGACTCGACCCATTTTTCTATCTCCCTGAGCCCTGGCAGAAGACTGCTCCCCTGGCCAAAGGGAGACTCTGCTAGGCCTAAGCACAGCAGTCCTGCCACACTTCCCAGAGCACAGAGCCAGCCCAGGCACCTGCTTATGGCGCAAGCAACGCTCCTCCTCTCCAGTTTTCAGTTTCCTGTAGTAGATCCACTCCTTCTCCATGTTAGGCGTAGACTCTTCCTGTGACTCAGAAACGGACCTTCTTTTACAATAGTACGTGGCTGAAGCAGATTCATCTCTGTAATACCAACAGGAGGTTACTTCTGGGTAGGCATTCTGTTTGGTCTGAGATGAAGTCAGCACAAATCTTAGATTTCACCCATCTGAAGAGATCCAGCTATCAACTAGTGCTGCTGCAGTTGCAACCCAGTGTACACAAACTTTCTAAATAATGCAATAACCCCACCAAAACTCCCATCTCCTCTGTATTCTTCACCTACTTTATATTCTAACAATAAGAGAGAGACAAATAGCATATCTGAAGAATGACAAATTATATCTACCCCAATTCTTTTCATTCCAGGGCTTATCTAAACAAAATTCCCTTTGTTTGGAGAAGAGTTGAGCTATGGGCAGTATGGGCAGGGCTGAAAAAAAGAGGTTAGTTTTTCTTTTTTAAAAAAAATCAGTAAGTTCTTTGGAAAAAATAACATTCTGTTCAATATGAGAAAGTTGCTTTCCATCAGAACTGCAAAATGTGTAGCAGACTCACCTATGCTCCACAGCAGCCACTATAAAGCCCTGAGAAGCCATCTCTATGCAAATAGCAGAATAGATTGTCCTGTAATAAAAACCACGCTGTAGTGAGATGTCATTCTTTCAATTCCGTTGCTCTTTAAATGTTGACCATACTAGGTATGCACTAATCCCCACTCAATATTTCTTCTCTTTGAATTTGCTACCCAGCAAGAGTAACATTTTGTATGCTAGGCACCAAAGCCTGTTCACAAAACCTTGGTACTTTTTTACTGTCTGTTCAGAAAGGAAAATGCCACTGATTTTTAATAAGTAGCACACACAGCACTTTGCATCGTCAAAGAGTTGTCCAAAAATCAACCAGCTAATCTTCACAAAATCCTTGTGGGCTGGTAAATACTTTCACCTCCATCATACAAAGGGAAAATACAAATGGAGCTCTGAGCAACCTGGTCTAGTGGAAGCTGTCCCTGCCTACAGCAGAGATGATCTTTAAAGGCCCCTTCCAACCCAGGTTGTTCTATTATTCTGTGACCAACCATACACCAACCCTTGCTGTTGTTTCAGTGGAGGCATAATGACACATAGCAGCCTGTTCTTCAAATCTTTTTCAGCTCCACAAGGATCTCACCCCCCTACTGAAAATCTGTTCAGAACTACCCTTGGAGACTGCTGTCTCCATAGAAGCAGTCTCCACAGACAACAAAACCAGTTTGTCAACGAACTGCAAAATTACCGAAAAGCTCCAAGTCCATGGGAAAAAACAAGAAGTGGGTATTTCTCTCCTGGCTTAAAAGCAGCATTTGACTTTGCAGGACAGGTCACCGAACCTACATAAAAATGGAAGTGTACATCATTATTACTGGAATGGGAGAAAGCACCTGTTCCTGTGGGAGAGATCCCAAGAATGTAATGACTACTGATATCAGAGCAATCACCTAAAGATAAGGTACCAAGACTCATCTTTAAAATAGAAGGCAAATATGGATCTGATTCTGAAAATACTTTCTACTTGGCAGAAGATACTTGTCTTCTCCTCCTCCCATCCACAGCCTGGCACAAGGGCTACATATCTCTTAAACCTTCATAGTCAAGCATCCAGGTCTTGCTGATATTCAGACCTTAGGATCTCTCTGCCTTTTAGATCTTTGCACACTTCCTTGTGGGATTTAAATCAAAACACACAGGTGCAGCTTACCTAGAGCAAACTGCTCAGACACTCCTATGCACAGGAGTCAGGGACTGCCTGAGAGCTGGGGTCACATTCAGCAGTCTCACTACACAGACCTATGCCACAAAAACACACTTCTTTGCTAAAAACTCTTTTTCAGCCCTGCCGCAATTACACCCTGGTCATGGAGCATGGAGGCAGCGACAGGCAAGGAAGAAAACCAGAATGAGTCTTACCAACATAGTAATGGAAAAGCCTTTCTCCTACAACTCGGTACATATTAAGGAAGTCAGAGAGTCCCTGATAGTATTCTTTGTCTGGAATCCATCGTGCCTCTTCGATATCTGTGGCATCATATGCTGGATAATACAGGCGCAAAAAGCTTCCCTGGGATTAGGAAAAGTTAAAAAAAAAAAGAATATTGGTATTTATTTATTTATATGTGGCAGAGAAAATGGAGGATTAAAACATTTATAGAAAAGGTTTCAGTTCCAAGAATGCAGCTCAAGAGAATTATGAGACTCTCATGAGAAAATTATTATCATATACAGGCTTTGATGCCAATGCTATGTCACAATTGTCCTGTGCCTACAATGAATTTAAAGTAGCATGAGATACACATCATCACAGGTGGATATATACATTATCACTTTCTCTAGGTTAGCCTAGGGCGTATTAGAAAGGCTTTGTTTAATTAATTATTACAAATACTCACTACCTATTTGCTCAATCCAGCACGCTGGTGGATCTTTTCTTCGTCTTCTTCACTGGGAATAGTTTGATGATACATTTTGGTAAGTTTTACAGGGCTGACAAAGGGGTGACTGAACATGACCTGTGAGCAGGAGCACCTCTCCGAGCATGACAGGCAGAGAGAGCTGGGGCTGTTCAGCCCTGAGAAGATAAGACTCTCTAAAGTGGCTGTTGTGTTCTGCCTAAACTGAGCAGAGGCTGTCAGCAAAGTTCTTGGGCAGCTGCACAGCAACGGAGAACAATCCATCACTCTTCCTCCTCCTCAAGATGTTCACAAATCTCTCATGGTCCATCTTTCTAAACAAACTTTGTTAGCCTGTGTTTCATCTGCTTCTGTTTCTTACCACAAGTTCAAATCTTACTGTCTGTACTCCAGGTATCCCAGGAAAGCACCCAAGCTCCCCACACTCACAGAGACCTTCCATACCCCCTTGTCAGTCTTCTTCCTTCACAGAGAGCAGCAATGTACTAATGCACACCACAAAGCAGACTTCCCAGCAGATGAACTGTGTGCAATCTGTATTGTTATTTCCTGGTTTGCAAGGGAATTTGCAACACCCCATTCAAATCCACTGTCTCACTCCAGCTATACTTTTGGTTTAGCAAGTTACAGTCAGGGCCAAAATAAACATGAGCCTTGAAATGAAGCCTGATTTCTTGAACACCAATTTACCCATTTACCATAAGTTTGTTTGTTTTTATTCACTTATCAAACTTAAATCAACCTTTGTCACAGAGACCATTATGGAAGAACTTTCCTCCACATTGGTAATGATATTAACTTCATCTCATAATAGTCCCAGTGAACCTCCCTAATGACTAACTAATTACCACAAAGGGGAAGAGGTTCGTTATTTATACCTGAGAGAACTGTTCATATGTTCATAATGCTTATGTAAAAAAACCCACACAGGCTGACGGCAAAGAGAAACTCATCACTCCTCTGTGCTGATATAGAGTAAGCTCAGTAAAGGAAAACATATGAACCATTACAAACTGATCACAAGTTCCACTACACCTGGCTAGTCTGAGGAGTAAAACCACAGTGTAAATGTACGTGTATTCTCTCTTCAAAAGCCAAGAGAATTTGAAATGGAAACTCACAAGCAAGTTCATCACTTGTCTGGTTACTGTCCCTGTCTTACTATTGTGGCTTCTCACTGTGCTAATCTCTTGCAAAATTGACATCCTGTTCATGTTCAGTGAGAGAAAATCTCAAGAAGACATCTCATCTTTTACCCTGCAGCTGAAACACTGCAGAGGCTCATCTCCCAACCTTGCCAAATCCTGTTGGGATCTTTGTGATGAAAACAGCCACAGACACAGAGACTGCATGTGGAGTGTCCTCAGGAGCCCAGCACAGGATGGAGCAGTGGGGAGGGTGGGAAGAAACCCCTGGGTCCCAGGACATAGTTTCTCCACAGTATCTTTTGTGGAAGAGTCAGAAAGGCAAGGACCTTAGGAAGAGGGAGGAACTGGCCATGGGAAAGGCTTGCAGGTTACATCCATCTGGTAAATGCCCAGTACACATATTACAGCAGGATGGGGAGGATAGAAAGCTCAGCTGTGAGTGTCAGCATGGAGCACACAGGCAAGACCTTCTGGCTGATTTATCTGTAAAACTGCAGCCAGTTGTTTCAGTAACATTGTGGCTTAAATCCAAAGGAGAAAGAGTTGAGAGCTTTACCTCAACTGCATTTTCTGTCATCAGGTCTGTACATCCAACTGAGTGTGGTCCCTTTCCTTCAGGGATCCTGTAAAACCTCTCAGTGCTGCTGGTGCTCCACATTTCCATTGGTGCCTCCACCGACAGGCCTGGGGAAAAACAAAGCAAATCAAGAGACCACCATGGCCTTTGTGACCAGATCATCCACACTGAAACAAAGCCAGCACGCTGAAAATCCAAAATTAGGAAAATCAAGATTGAGCCAATACAAAAATCTGCTCATGAGAAACAAATCCTGAATTGTCAACCTGACCTGTTCTGCTGGGGATTTTCCTTCTTGTATCGTCAATCCCAAGGAGCAGACAGCACCGTGCGCTTACAGAGAAGTTGGATGAAACCTTTGGCTGGCGAGGCCGAGGAGGCACTGGGGAAATCTGCGGTGTTACGAACCGCACGGAGGGAGGATCCTGCTGTTCCTCAAGGAAAACTGGCCTGTGCATCAAGGGGAGTGGGATGTCACGGAGAAACACAACGCCGCTGCCATTTTTCCAGGAGGAATGACGAATCCCGGGTTCAGTCCCTGGCGAGACAAGGTCGGGCTGCCCGTGCCGGAGCGGGTGTCGGGGCGCTATGGCCGTACCTGGGGTGACCCCTCCGCGCCGGGCTGGCCCCGGCGATGCGCAGAGCGCGGGGGGAAGCAGCCGCATCCCGGGCTGGGCTCTATCTGCCGCCTTCTCCTTGGGGAAGGAGACACGGGGCCATCCTTCTCCCGGTACCCCGCCGTCCGGCGCGGCTCCCCCCGGGGCGGGCCTGCCGGGGAAGCGCTCCCGGGGCGGGGCTCCCGTTGCGATGTCACAGCGGCTCCTCCCCGGAAAAGCAGCGGGGCCGGCGGCCGCTCCGCCCCGGAAAGGTCCCTCTCAGGCGGCGGCGCGGCGGATCCCGGACCCGCGAAGATGGTGCGGAAACTCAAGTACCACGAGCAGAAGCTGCTGCGGCGGCTGGACCTGGTGAACTGGGAGGCGTCGGGCGGGAACCTGGCGGAGGTTCGGGCCCTGCGGCGGTACCGGGTGGGCCGGCGGGAGGACTACGTGCAGTACAAGGCGCTGGCCCGCGCCGTGCGCGCCCTGGCCCGGCGGCTCCGCGACCTGGGCCCGGCCAGCGCCGCCTTCCGCGCCCGCTGCGCCGCCGCGCTGCTGGAGAAGCTGCACGGGCTGGGGCTGGTGAACAGCCGGCAGTCGCTGGCCGTCTGCGAGAGCCTCTCGGCCGCCGCCTTCTGCCGCCGGCGCCTGCCCTGCCTGCTGGTGAAGCTGCGCATGGCGCAGAACCTGCGCCACGCCGTCACCTTCGTAGAGCAGGGGCACGTCCGCGTGGGGCCCGAGGTGGTGACAGACCCCGCGCTGCTCGTGCCCCGCGCCGTCGAGGATTTCATCACCTGGGTGGACGCTTCGCGCTTGCGGCAGAAGGTGCTCGACTACAACCAGGAGCGCGACGACTTTGACCTGGCCGCGTAGGGCTGCCCGGCTGCCCGGCTGCCCCGTCTCACTGGACACACACACCGATAAAACCACGGCGGTGCCACCACGGGATATTCACACACCTGCAAAGGGAGCCAGAACGAAACTCTGCGCTTCCAGTGTCGTATTGATCTGCTCCTGGCTCCCTTTCGCAGCTAATGGTTCCATTCATCCATGCAGAGGAACATCCTTTACACATCCGCTGCTTTGAGAATACGTCCAGTGGCCCTGCTCCATTGTCATCCCTGGCACTCCCAGCTTCATTGTCAGCCCAGCAGCTCAGCTCCATCATCATCCTCAGTGTCCCACATCGTCATCCCTGGCATGATGTCCTCTTTTAGGGCAAATTTTCATTCTCCCCCTTTTGCTCTCAGATTTAGTTTTAAAAGTGCAGAACTTATTTCTGGGCTAAACAAACAGATACCAGCATCATAAAGTCAGCCTGGAACACATGCTCACCTCCATCATCCTTAAAACTGCAGCTCCATCATCCTTACATCCCATAAAGGAAAAGTGCTTGGAAAAGTCTCTGTCCAATTGCAAGAGAGGATTTTGGTCAGGCTTTAGTGTTTGGCAGCTTAACAGCAGCTGCTGGAAGTGGCTTTAAGCCAAGCCAAGTGGCTGTTTTAAGACTGAGTTTAGCAGCTTCTCTGCTCTTTCCAAGAGGTCCTGGTTCCTCCTTTAGCTGTTGAATGCACAGGTATCTGAGTTACTTCTGGAAGGGTTTTCCCTTGATATCAAGGATCAAGGAGAGAATGTGGGGATTTTTGGGGGTCAGCAGTAAACAAGAAGGCCAAATACTGCATTTCTGGAACTGTTAAAGTTTTAGCCAAAAACAGAATTAAAACAAAAACCAACAAAAAACTTTACTGTCATGTGAAGTTGTAAAGGGAAGTTTGATGCTTTTGAGTTCAGTGTCTTTGCTGTGTGAGGCTCCAGATGACCATTAGGCACCATTTACAGAACAGGATCTAACTGGGGAGTTGTTGGAATAAAAGCTGATCTAACCATAACTATTGATTTGGGGCAACTTTTGCATTTAGCACATTAGCCAGTGGCTGTTGGGAATTTTGTTCCCCTTTGATTAAAAAAAAAAGGCAGAAAAACAAAAATAAAACCTTTTGGGTTTTTTTTTTAGTTGGTGGTGAAATGTGTGGTCTGCTTTATGATACAGTTTCTCTGAGTTTATTCTGAATTTTAAATGTTCCAGTAAGCCCTGTTTGCCACCTTTCAGAACTTCTTTTTAATTTAAATTTCTATGTAACTTATGTAAGTCTGGTTTTATTTTATTAGCTAGAAGGCTATTACTGAGTTCTAACACGTTTATGCTAAGAATGCTCTCTTTCCCTTACCCAGGGCTATGAAAGGATTTGGCAGTACGTTCAGGAGCAGAGCTGTGACTGTCCATCCCAAATCCAAAGAGCTGGAGTGCAGCTACTGTCAAAGTTCTGAATTTAGATGCCTTAGTATGGCTTTTTTTGAACAGAAAAAGTGTTCAGGTGAGGTATGTTTTGGTGGTATTGCATGACCACAATCTGTCACCAAATATTACGTCAGGTTTTTCTAAGTTAAACAGAATGTTTACATTTCTTCCCAATCTCATAAGCCAGCTGTATTAAGCAGAACAATTATTAAAGCATTTATAGCTATTAAGAAAAGGATATTAAACAGGTGGATAAACCTTTTGCCTCCTACTGCTGCTCATACTTGAATTTATTTCAGTAATCATAACCTCAACAACATCTTAACCTTTTTCTTAAGAGCTTGCACCTTGTTTATGGTAAGAAATGCAAATTGAAAGAAAGTTTCACACATGAAGCCTGACTTTTAAACATTTGCCCAGTTTCCCTTTCCTCTAGAACAATGCCATTATTCCTTGGGAAATTTAGAAGGTGCCTTATTCAGGTGCAGCTGAAACAGCTTTTGCTGTGCCTTACTCTTGGGGGAATTTAAGTAGCAGTATAGTGACTGTGCAGGGCAGTTTTCTAATGAGATGCTAAACTCCTGCTCTGCCCAGTGTGTCCAGCCCTTGAAGGAACTGCAGAAAAGGAAATACCAAACCTCTAGCCTCTCAGCTCTGGAGTTTACATCATTAGCCCATTCCTTTTGTATTAAACCAACTTTTTATCCTTCATCTGTGCACCTTCAGCATCTGCAGCAGAAATAACCCTATAGGCTGCTAAGTTAAATAATGGGAATTGATTTCCCTAGAAATATGTGGGGTAACAGCATCTATCACCCCTGCTCTCCTGTGGTACTGGAAATCAAATTCTTGCATTCTCTAAGAAATCAGGCTGTGTTTTTTTATGTCTGTGTGTTTTAAGTCTGAAATTTCTTAACTGTGCTGGTTGTACAGTATCTGAGACCTGAGATGAGTGTCCTGCTCCTCAATTTTTAGCAGCTGGAGTCCTCACACACCCCTGACCAGAGCTGGGTCCACTTCCAATACAATAAACAGATAAAATGGAAGTTCCAGCAGCACAGCCACATTCCTGCTGATGATGACAAACAGGGAAATTATGGCTTCCTCATGTTTCATGGTGGTTTTGCCTTTAGGTCCTGGGTTTGGGGTTGTTTTCCAGAGCTGACATGCTGTGGCTGCTGCTGGGTGGTTCCCACAGCAGTTCTGGAGCTGGGGTTTGAAGAGGCACAGGAAGTAGCTCTGACAGCCTTTCCCAACACTTGCATAAACATGGAGTCTTTTGTTAAATTCCAAGGCTGATCCAATATCAGTATAAATTGGCACAGTTTCCATGGGCCTGTGTGAACTGGCATGAGGATATGAACCAACATTGCCCTTTTTTGGGCCAGGTCCTTCAAACTCTCTCCTCCAGAGCTCCGGGGACTCGCAGCAGGAGAACTTATGCATGTGAGAATAGCAGAATGGGGTCCTGAGTGTCACTGTGCTTCTTCCTTGTATCTTCTGAAGTGGGCTTGATGTTCCTCAGGCACCCCAACATCTCCATGCATCTTGTGGCAATTTGCTGCTGCAGGACAGAGGATGGTGGTGCTGGTGATGGGGCAAACTCTCTCCATGCCTGACAAAACTTGGTCACTGCCACCTCCATATGTGCCTGTCCCAGGAGCTGGGGGGTGCAGGGGTACCAGCTTCTCCAGAAAGGGAGAACAGCGCTGCAGGGGGGTCTGGGAACTGCAAAAGCCATTGGCAAACAGTGAGCAGTTTCCAGCAAAAGCTCACTTGGATAGGGGACAGCAGGAAAGGAGGTTTTACCAGGGCCTATGTTTTTAGGTTTGAGAGGTTTTCTTTTTTTTCTTTCCCTTTTTCTTTTTTTTTTTTTTTTTTTTTAATTTTTTTTTTTAAATCTTCTGACCTTGGCTTTCCCTTTATTTGAAGGCTGCCAAAGCAGAGAAGCTGAGGCTCAGGAATGTGGGGGAGCTGAAGGAAAGAGTCCTTCACACTGACGCCTTTTGTGCTGCAGTGTGTAAAAGGCTGAGGCTGTCACTGAAATGCAAATGTGTGGTTTTTCACTGTTCTGAGCTCCATTTTTTCCCAGTAAACAAGCATGCTGCATATTCTAAAGGCTGCTTCCATCCAACATTTTGGTGTAGCCGACCTCAGTCAATCACTGACAGCACATCACCGTGAGCCCAGGGGCTGAGGAAGGATGGTTTATCCCCCTTCTCAAGATGGGAAATGGAAGCTGAGAAGCAAAGGTGGAATTAGGCAATTCCCAAATTTTTGGGTGATGGTCCCAAATCCTGGGCTAGGCCAAGGTCTCCTAGCTTGCTGAAGGGTACTTCCCCATGCTCATCTCTGCAGCACTCCCCAGTAAGAAACCCCATAGCAGATAGAAGTGTCACTGTCCCCTTTTTGAGCTCTGAATAATGTTTTTAAATACATCCCCTGACAGATCTGACCCTGGAGATTGAACCAAAGAGCCATTTCTCATCACCAGGTAATGGAATCACCTTAGTCCCTACCCCAGAAGCCAAAACATTTCAATTTTCCCTAAGTCTGGGGGTTATTGTCTTAAGAGTTATGTCAACATTTACTTGAGAGCCCCAGCTCTTGTCCCTGCTTTTAAATACACCATTTTAGGCAGTGAAGCATCTTTTCTGATTCAATGAAACATTTTCTGATTTCAACCACTGCTTGCTCATTTGGGCCTGCAGGAGGACTTGGTAGTGGAAAACCTGCCTGCTGGGAACCATCCCCTCTCACTTCTCTGCAAGCACAACAGTCTCTTCCTCCTTCCTATCAGCTGATTTTGAAGGGAGAAAGTCTTTCACTCCCAGCAGGCAGAGAAAAGGGAGGCCACCCATTAATGACAGATGGAGATTCTGAGCACGTCCCATTCCTCCTGGAGCTGCTGTTAGGGAATCTCATGTGTCCCCAGCAGGATGTCGCCACAGTTTGATCCTGCGTGTCCCCAGCACTAAGTCACCACAGCTTCTGGGCTGCTGTGAACATGTCAGTGGGGTTGGTGAGTGCAAGCCCAGGCAGCACCACCACCCCCGATCCGTATCCAGAGGAGCCATCACCTGGAGAGGCTGGCACTATTGTGTCACAGGGTAAAGTACAGGCAGGCTGTCCCGGCGGGTCCCTTTGGCTGACATGGCAGTCCTCAGCTTGTCCCTTGGACCTCAGCTTGGGCTTAAAACACACCAGGGGAGCCATGTCCTAAAACCACCTCTCCTCACCAGCTCCAATAGCAGCTGGGGTGCAGGGTCCCATGCACATAGCAGCATGCTGGGTTTGGAGGAGATGAGTGCTAGGCTGGCAGAGCACTCAAACCTCCACCTCTTTGTCCCTCTCATCTTCCCAGAAGAATTTAGGTGGAGAAGGACTGCTGGAAGTCACCAAGTCCAAATACCTGCTCAAAGCAGGGCACTCATGGGGCTGCCTCAGGTCTGCATGTCTCAGTGCTAGACACCTGACACGGAGTTTAATCACCATCGCTGCAAATTATATTTTCCCCTTCCATCTAATCGGAGTTTTCCCTGCTGCAGCCTGGGACTGCTGCTTCCCACCCCCACACTGGACACAGCCCTGTCGGGAAATGTGCTGTATTTCCCTGAATGCTGCCCACACACGGACAGGCGAAGGGACATGTCCCCTGTTACCCCTCTCAACTTATCCGGAGTGAATGGCCTTCTGCAGGGACGCACAGGGATTTGGGGCCGGATTAGGGGCAGGCAGGCAGGCAGGCAGGCAGGCAGGCAGGAAGGAAGGAAGGAAGGAAGGAAGGAAGGAAGGAAGGAAGGAAGCGATCCCTCGAGGGTTGGGGACAGGGAGTGGGCACAGTGAAGCTGCGTGAGGTGCTGCACAGAAATTACTCAGCTTCTTAAAATCCTCCTCACGTCACCATTGCTCCTCCCCATGCTCTCCCCAGACCCTTTTCTTGCCCTTTGCAAGCCTTCACGTACCTCTCGTGCGGTGTCCTGGCTGCCCCCTGCTCCCGTCCCGCTGTCCAGAGCAGCAGGATGTCCCCTCTGGCCACCCACGGCCCTCCGGAGCCGGGCGAGCAGCGACTACTCCCACAGGAGGCCGCCTCTGTCGCAGGCACAGCGACTGCCGGGCTCTCCCCGAAGGGGAGGGACCAAACTTTGCCTTAGTTTTCAGCTGAGACGATCTTTCTGGGAGAAATCTTCCCTGGGCCTGGAAAACAAGTTTCTGGCGTGGAGCCATGCCCAACAAAGCCTGCGCGTCCCAGCGGAGCCCGCGGCTGCCGAGGTGCTGGGCCGTGCCCCGGTACGGCAGGGACAGGGTCATGTGTGGGCTCCGAGTGTGTGAACTCTGGATGTCCCGGCTGGGGCTGGGTCAAGCAGCACGAACCCCACGAGAAAATTCCCCCGGATGGGTTGCAACACCCCGTGGAGGAGCTGCAATGTTTGTGGCCAGGCTAGCAGCGGGGGACGGCGCTTTGGCTCAAGGCTGCGCTGTAAAAATACAAATCTTTTCCTCTGTTCTTATGAGAAGGGGATAACCACAGTCTAGGGAGACAGATCCCACTTTTAGGTACAACATCTGGGGTGGCTGAAGGTGGATTTAGCACACTTGTGAGGCAAATCTGCGCTCACCCTCCTTTGCATAGCCCTGGCGTTTGGCCCCTCATTAATGCCGAATTCAGGGAATTCACTTGAAAAACAGCACAAAATAAAAGATTAATTTTGTGAGAGATTAACAGCTATGAAATGCCCCTGTGAGCTTCAAGGCTAGCAAAGGGAGGCAGCAGGGGAGGAGGGGAAGTAGAATTTGGATTGGCTTAAATCGCTCATGAAGTTGCCCCTATGGACTGCCCCTTGGAGAGCTGCTGAGCTCCTGCCTTGGGATCAGCAGCTTCCCTTCTCTTTGGGTGTATGTGTGTGGGTATGAGCTGAAGCTGGAAAAGAATAAGAAAGTTGTATGGAAAGGTCCAAGATTTTTTTTTTTTTCCTGTACTTTTGTCCAGCCCACATTTCAGTGATGGGCTGGTGCATTAAAGTTTGACATTTTCAGGATAGATTTGATGCTGTTGAAAGGTGTTGGAGAACAAGTCAGAAGATTTTTTTTTAATCTAAAGGAACAGGTTCTTCAAGGTGAGTGAGAGACAATGAGGAGGAGGAAACAGTACACAAGTGATTACAGTAACAAAGACACCAAATCCCATGATACTTCTTTGGCTCACTAGGGGCTCCAAAATTTACTTTTCTTTTTAATATATTCAGATATTCCCAGATGTGCAGGAGTCAAATTCAGTAGAAGACAAGTATGGGTCTTTCTTTTGGATCTTATCTACACAGTTGAACCACCCAGGCATGAAACAGGCTATGAATCTTAGTTTAAGACCATTCCTGCTTGCCCTATCATCTCTTTTTTTTTTTTTTTTAATAAGTTTAATTATTATTATCCCTTCTTATCATTTGCACCAAAGAACATCAGAGGATACTTGCATAGATGTTTCTGTCATTGCAATAAAATGCTACCAGTAAGAGACATGCAGCATTGGCAAGGGAGGAGCCAGTTCCCATGGTTAGTGAGCACAACAAACCTGTGGCAAATGTTCAATGTGGCTTTAGCTGTGAGTCCTTTATATAAAGGACTGCACTTTGCTGCAGATTTCTGTGTCTACAGACCAAAAGTCACCATCAGTCTGTGATCACTGGTTTGGAGATACATTATAATTTTATTTTATTTATTTGCCCTCTGGCATTCCTTTTTCCTTATTTTTGGACAAATCTTGGTTTCTCACAGTGCCTGTCTCATTTTTAATCCAGGTGCTGCTTGACCTATTAAAGCTGCTGAGAGGAGCTGATACATCAGTGAACACCCACTAAATGACCATCCCTCTGTTACCAGGCACCTTCCTGAAGAGTTCAGCATGACAGAGCTCCACGAAGCTGTGGCTGTGGGCAACTATGACCTGGTGAAAAAGATTCTGAAGGCAGGACGCTGTGACCCAAACCAGAAGGATGTCGACTGGCATGACAGGACCCCCTTGCACTGGGCTGCTGCCAAAGGTAAAGGCACCCCCAGCTCTGTTACCTCTGTGAATGGACATCATAAAATGTGATGCTGATCCCCTGTAATTGTATCTAGGGTGGCAAAATCTCAGCTTGTATCTGGTAATTCTGTCCCTAATGGGGAAAAAAAAAAAAAAAAAGGTTAAATATTCATTTTAATGGGAACTTTGCCTATAAAATAGCTTATGGGATTGCTGTTGAAGTGATTTTTAGCTTTTTTCTTCCATCACACAACAATTTGCAATTTACATGATGAGCAGATAGGGAATGACTGCTTTTTCCCTCCATACTTTTCTAAGAGCTGGCTCTTTTCTAAGAGATGGCTCTAAGAGTTTATTTCTCATGTACACCCGTGGGAAAGAGCAGGAAGTCAAACCCACTGTATTTACACCAGGTATTTATCAAACCAAATAGAATAAAATAATAACTGTGTTTTACATTGCTCTGCCTTTACATTGCTCTCCACCTGCTTGAATGAATAATTCAAGCAGAACCAGAGCTGTATGCAGCTCCCATTTGGTCCTTCACCTTCAGAAGTGTCTGGTAAAGTCAAATATCCCTTTGCAGCCCAAAAAAAGGGATGATGCAACAATATATAATGTATAATTGTACACAGTGCAAAATGGGAAACTGGACCTCTACTCCTCTGTGCTACAGAGTTTATTGGGATCTCATGTCATCACATCTGTCTTTGCTCAGAAATCAAGTGTGTGATTTCCTGTTTTACACTTAAGACATGTTTTTCTTTTGTCCTGATGGATTATTAGGCATTTAAACACCAGCAAAGGGGACTGAGCTACTTAACAAAAAGGATGGTGAGAAGCCGACAGAGCCTAGATGTGATTTGGAATAGTATAGCTCAGTCAAGACAGTGTGAAGTGGTGTAGAAATAACTTTTTTTTTTTGCTTCTTTAAGCAATTCCACTGGTTAGAAAAATATGAAGGTGAATGAAAAAGAAGTAATTTCTCTACCTGCTATCCGAAAAACCTTTGTTTTAGTAAAGCTGTTCACAGGTTTTCCCGTTCTCAATGTTTAAATTTTATTTTGCAATTGAGCTAAAAACCAAAATGAAGCAATGAAATAGCCAATTGGTCAATGACTAACTGAGATGTGCTGTTCAGAAATTAGAAAGCTTTTTGATTTGGTTGTTGTTTTTGTTGTAAATTTCTTCTGGAAACAGTCTAGTTTGGGAGAAAATAACCAGCATTTCCTATTCAGTATCTTTTATGTGATAAACCAAATATTCAAGTGGGTGAAATCCATGTCTGAGGGAATTATGACCAGCTGTTTGTGACTGCCTTCTGCATCCTGAAGGGATAAATTCTAAAGCATCTTCTCGGCTGGTTTTGTTGCTCGTTGCCAGGGCGGTCGGACCTGGTCAGGCTCCTGGTGGATCACGGTGCCCGGCACTGTCTGCGGAGCGATGTGGGCTGGACCGCGGCTCACTTCGCTGCCGAGACGGGGAAGCTGCGGGTGCTCCGCGCCCTTCACTCCCTGCACGCTGCTATGGATGCCACCGACCTCTTCGGAGACACTCCCCGGAGGCTCGCGGAGATGTACGGACACCGGGAATGCTCCAAGTTCTTGGAAAAGTGAGTAGTGGTGGTAGGTCCTGCTGCGGCTGCAGTGAAAATTAACTTCACTTCTCCACAGAGGACCAGAACAAACACAGTGTGCTACTTATCTTCCCCCCAAAGCCTGCCAAAGCCCTGACACACAAGCTGTAGTGGATGAACAAACACAGGACTGTCACGGGGAAGCCGTGAGAAGACATTCTTTTATTCCCCTTTCTCCTGCGGTTTCTCTTGGTATGTTTTCAAAATCGTTACCACTTCATGACATCATTGTTTTTGTAAGGATGTTGCAAAGCCGTTATTAAGCAACAGAAATGAAAGCAACAGCTGACAAGTGTTAACCTCTTACAGTGGTGAATAGCAAATACACGGCTTGAGTTGTTTAGGAACAGCCCTCCGCAGTTGTCTGTGTGTGTACATATTTATATCATTTGGCTTTTCTTATAGTAAAGAAGAAAAAGCCAGCCTATTTTTTACATAATAACTTAAAATTAGACCACTTAATAGGGTGGCCACATATTACTTCCAAATTTTGGGAAAATCCATGTCATCTTAATTGCTTACAGTTAACACTGTGGCAGCACATGCCTTAAGAAATGTGCTTTTAAATGGTTCCCAATTACTATTCCTGTTTTTCAGCCATTGGCTTGGCTCACGGGTATTTTCACCCTTCCAAAGGGGTTTCCCTGGATTAGAATGCTTTACTGCAGAGGTTTGAGCTGTGTCCCAACCTGCATCTCTTTAAAGGAGTGGGGCAGATCACCAGAGGCCAACCAGCTTGTTCAGTGCAAGCCATAGTCCCAAAACTATGGAATTTAAATACACTGCCTATGAAACCTGCATATGCCAGACCATGGAGTGCTGAGAGCTCCCAAAAGTGTTTTCTCCCTGGGTTTTTCTGTGACTTTATAGTCTCACTATCATCCTTCACTGGCACCTCTTTTACCACCTCCACGTTCTCAAGACTGCTTTGGTACCATGTATATACTTTTCTTTTTCTTTTTTTAAAGGCATTTATTCAACTCAAAATCTCCAGTTTACCAGTGCAGCACATGAGCTGCCAAGTTCAAAATCAGGCACAGTGACTGGCCA
Organism: Brachypodius melanocephalos; assembly: GCA_013398615.1. Lineage (NCBI taxonomy): Eukaryota > Metazoa > Chordata > Aves > Passeriformes > Pycnonotidae > Brachypodius > Brachypodius melanocephalos. Next base: position 17,131,354 of record VZSR01003806.1, on the reverse strand, counting down.
AATGTCTGAGGAGCCAGTGCCTTACAAATGCCACTTTTCACTGATCCACATAAACCCTTCTGTAGGTACTGCTGTCCTTCTGCTGTAGTTCTACAGCTTGTTGGTTCCTGCTGAAATGCCCCATGCCCACCTTTTATCTTCATGCAGCATCAGAGTGCTTCCATAGGAAAAGTCAACCAAACTGTCCAAAATCTCCCTGTACAGAACCCAAAACACTTTTTGTGGGAGGCACAAGTTCTGGTTTCCAAGCTCTGGCTAGTGTGGAAGCTTTTTGCCTGCCCCCCCAGCACAGAATCAAAGAATGGTTGGAAGGGACCTTAAAGCTCACCTCATTCCAACCCCTTGCCATGGACAGGGACTCTTTCCACTAGACCAGGTTGCTCAAAGCCCCATCCAATGTGAGGGAGCTGAACACTGCCAGAATGGGCCATCCAAACAATCTTAGAGCTAAAGTCTTTGGTTTTGGAGCTGGCATGCTGTAATCCCTCACTATTCACCACTTGCCTTCCACACAGATGTGTCAGCCCTTCTTACCCTCAGACCTTCAGTTTAAAGGCATTTAGGCAACCAGCAGCTTTGTGAATTAGATTTTTTTACTACCTAGCCAGTGTCTAGGTAGTAAAGCTCAGGTCTGCCAGACCTTTGAGAATGGGGCACTGTCTTCCAGTGGGAATTCTGTTTATATTGTTCTCAGCTCTTGGCAGACTTAGTTTCTGTACCAGAACAAGTAAATATTGTCTAACCTAGAGGGTGAAATTCTGCAGACTTCTGCCCCTGGATGAATAATTTATAGCAACTACTTGCCTATCCAATGCTGTCCTTTTTGCACTTATCTCACCAGTGATTCCTGCCTAGGCAAGCATTTGCTGTGCCTTGGATGTGCTCCAGAGCCATGGGAGCAAGCTGACAGCAGGGGTAAGGGAATTGCCTGGATGATGCCGAAGGGCAATGCCTGTGGCAGGCAGAGGTGGCTGGGAGAATGATTGACAGAATGATTGACAGAATGATTGACATCCTCATCTGAGACACCTTAGCAACAGCCTATGGTGATTCAGGTCAGCTGATGAAGGGCTTTCTGAGGTGAGTGATTGATTTAAGGTGGAAAACTTGTCTTTCAGAACCACTTGCTAGCCTGAGTCACCCCACAGCTGCATGGCTCAGCGTGGCTGGGAGATCTAATGACTAGGAAGATATTTCAAATGCCCAGTCTAGAACATTTTATGATGCACAAAGCCTGTACAATCACCTCACACCCATAACCCAGCCTATGGGCAGCCAAGTTTATCACTGAGACTCAGGAATAATTTTTAAGCCCAGCCACTATAATTTATAACAGTGGACACTTTCACCCTCACACACTGGCTTCACCATCTCACATCAGCAAACTTGGAGTAAACTAGGAGGAATGGTTGTCACTTGTAGTGTAATTTCAATTACCATCTGCTCCTTCAGATGTGCAGAAGGTCCCAGAGGTGATGTCCAGGGTCAAGCAGCGCCAAAGGGAGCAGGGCAGTACTGTGTGTGCTGCAGACAGAGAATTAAGAGTGTGCTTGCACAAAATGCTGTGCAGCACAGAGCAGCTCTGCCCTCCACTCAGCAGTGTGTGTGGGATATGAATATGAGGAACATTTTGTTACACAGCATTCCTGTCAGTTTTGGATATTTGCCTGTCATGCAAAAAGAGAGAAGGTGGCAATTTTTAAAACCGTCTGAGAGTCTGCACCAAATGCAGGGCTGATGTGCATATATGTACAGGCCTATGAGCATCCAAATCCTTCCTGAATCCAAATTCAACCCTCTCTAGCACCACCATGACCCTTGCAGCTGTTTGTCAGTCCCCAGGTGTTGCCAGCTGCATGAACTACCTGCCTACCTGGGCTGGGCCACTGAATTGTGCTGAGGACTGCATCCACATGGAAATATTACATGTATTGACATGGAAATATTATTAGCATGCAAATACTAGGAATATTCCACTGCTGAGTATCGGTACCACTCACTGAGATTTACATGAACATGTAAAAGTTAGGAAACAGCTGCTTTCAAAACAGCTGCTTCTGAATAGCAAATGCATATTTTGCATCAGATTTGGTTTGTATGAGAAGGGCTTTCCTCTGGATGCTATGAGAGCTGCCAAGAATGCCACAGAGACGCTCAGCCTTTGTCTGCTGCCATCCTCTCTGCAAAGAGCCAGCTGTTGAAACTGTACCAAAGGGTCCCGCTGTCTATGACCAGGGCATATATATACTTATGTGTAAATAAATAAATAAATATACATTTATATATATGTTTATATTTAAAAGTCTACAGAAAGAGGTTTCTTGCCCTTGGGAGCAGATACTTGATAGAAGATCATAGGGTAGTTCAGTTGGAAGGGACCTACTGCTAGTCCTATGGCCTGACTGCTTCAGGACTGACCAGAAGTTAAAGCATCTTATGAAGGGCATTTTCCAAATGCCTCTTAAACACCAGCAACCATGGGGCATCAACCACCAATCTCAAACACAGGCTCCGTGGAGACCTTAGAGCACCTTCCAGTACCTGAAGAGAGCCTACAAAAGAGTTTGAGAGGGACTTTGGACAAGGGCATGGACAAGGGGGAATGGCCTAGGTAGGTAGGGTTAGCTATATTAGGAATAAATTTTTGACTGTGAGGGTGGTGAGGCCCTGGCACAGGTTGCTCAGAGAAGCTATGGCTGCCCCATCCCTGGAAGTGTTCAAGGCCAAGCTGGGTGGGGCTTTGAGCAACCTGGTCTAGGAGAAAATGTCCCTGTCCATGTCAGGGAGGTATGGAATGAGATAATGTTTAAGGTCCCTTCCAACCCAAACCATTCTGTGATGCTATGATATAGAAAGGCCATATGATGAGATCCATCAATATGGATGGCCAATCCATATGTGGATATCAATATGGTTAGAGCTGGCTTTGCTCTGTGCTCTCAGCTGGAACAGCATTGCACTGATGTGATAGAAATGCTCTATTACAGAAAAAAAAAGGATTTTCCTGATATTAGATGGTGTTTCCGACAGAGATTCCTGCATTCTGAGTGCCTACCAAATCAGCCCTGCAGGAGGAGGAAAGGGTTTGCCTTCTGTTGGGCAAGATTTACACTTGGAATGTCCATGTCTGGATCCAGGCAGTGCTGGGGCCCAGGGGGGTTCCCTGTGAAGGAGATTTGGGCTGCACCATGCTGGGCACACCGTGGTGTTTAAGTACTGGTGGCATCTGGGTTTGATCAGACTGAGACACAGCCCTGACGCTGTAGATGGACCCCTGTGAACAGAGATGTGTGTGTGTGCTGTGCTCACTCTTCGTTTCTCTCCCAGAGCAGAGGTGGAGAGCAGGAACTACAGCAGGAAAGCTGCACTGAGAAAAATCCCCTTAGACCAGAGAGATGAAGACTGGGAACTCAAGAAAGAAGAGTTTCAGAAAAATCCACCATGTTTTTGGGAGAAGTGCACAGCCTCTATTCAAAAGAAAAATGGGAAAAAAAAGGGGAAGCAGTAGTATGCCCTGCCTGTTTGGTGCCTCCAAGTGCTTGCAGAGCAAAGGCACTGGTAGACCTCAGGTGGATCTGCAGGGTGGTATTTGATTGAATGGAAGAAGCAGATGGCTACAAGAGTGCATCCTCAGAGATATACTGTAAACAATCTCCTTAAGAGCTAGACGTGCTTCAGCCGCTCTGTGAGTTTCTGTGTATCTGATGTCAAATTAAAAATAACAACTGAAGAATATGTTTAAATATACCAATACTCTAAATAACTGCAATGTTTAAAGTTACTGCCATGGCAGCAGTTACCATACTGTCAGGGAAAAAAATTGTCTTGATCCTATCTGATTCACAAAAGCATTTTGGACTGTAGTTCTGCTTGCTCTGCTGATGTCTGAGGCCTTTGCTTCTTTGCTTCTGTCACTGAGACGACCAGGAGGCTCTACATGGACTGTCAGCCTCTGGTGATGCCTGTCTCTTTTCTTGGAAATGGGAGGTAGTTGCTTCTTCTGGATGAAGCTGAGATGTTAATACTGAGCTTTCACTGGGTCCAACAGCGTGAATCTTTAATTCCTGGCCCAGCAACAGGGAAAATGTGCTCCCTCCTTGCTGCTTTCAGACAGCTGCGACTGCCAAGGGTATTGGAGCACTGCTTTTTTTTTTTTAATCATTGCCCCTAGCCATTTTTATGTCTCTGCAAATAGGAATGCTGTGCAACTGGTCCTGACCTCTGCTTCTCCTCATCAACACTTTCCACGGCAAAAGCATTTTTAACACTTTCACTTCTCAGTCATAAAATTTGGAATGTGACCCAGAGCAGTTTTCCATACC